>JBAGKO010000011.1:3520774-3545452 GCA_037177275.1 Acacia concinna
CAAATGGCATGGCAAAGTGGCAAACCAGAGAAAATATTTCCTAAGATAATATTCATGAAATAATTAAATGAGTAAGCCTTACTATATATCCATCCATGGACAGATATTGATGGGGAAAGAAGAAAGGATTTTGGAGCTGCTTCTGCATAATGATTGTTCAGTATTGTGAGTGGGCCCATAATTTGTGCATCTTATCGAATAGGTTTTTAATTGGTTGATCATTTTCAGTCATTAATGGGAGGCCACAAAATGTCAAGTTTAAAGATACCCACAAGGCATTTTTCTTGTATTTTATTAATAGAATTTCTGCCATGTAGTATCTGGAATTATCTGCTGGTAATGGTATATTAATTTCTTAATAAAATAAAAATGGGGGAGTTGGGGGACCAAGCAATCAAAATAATGCATTGGGTTGAGTTACATGCTTATTAAAATTTGGGGTTAGAAGAGTGCTCGTGAGATTTTGGAGAATGGGACATTTGTTGGGAAGGATGTTGGTCGTCTATACTCTATCTATTTAAGATTTCATCAAAAAGCGAATAATAAGGATAATTAAACAAATATTTTCCTATATGCTTCCTGTGATGTCAGATATAAAACTTAATTAAAAGATTTGTTTTTCTTTTTTTTCTTACGCCTCAGTCTTCCTCCCCTTTCTCATTTGATTCTTTTTTTGTTTTTTACCAACTTCTCCACAATTTCGTAGTTTTTCTCACTCTCTTGCTTCTTACATGTAATGCTCTCTCCTCAGAGATATTTTTTTTTTTAAAAAAAATAACACATGTAATATAAATAACAACAACAACAACAACAATAGCTAACTTAACTAATGTTTTAAATTTCTATTAATTAATTAACAGAGCATTTTCTTTTAAAGCGGATAGACTACTTTTTTGTATGGCCACCCCTACCCCTACTTATGTGCCAACCACCCACCGCGTCCTTTATATTTACATACACCACTGAAAAAAATATGCCTTTTTGCTTTGTATCTAACTTTATATATATGTGTGTATATATTGTTCTGCTTGTCTAAATGCTAAACTGAGGAAATAGTTACAAACTTGATTATGTTCTGGTATAGAATCATAATAAAATAACGCAATTGACATGCTAAGTTTTTTTTTTTTAAAAAAAAAAAAAAGCCTACTTTGGTTTTTTTGTTAATTAAACTGTTAACAGTACTCTTCACAAATGAATTCTTTTTTTAAACCCGCACATCACAGAGATTTGAAACACTTATCCCGCTCCCACCATATGAAATATATTAACCTTTCTAAAATAACAAAAACAAAAATACAGATTTAGGATGGGACAATGGACAAGGATTTGTTGGTTCGTCTAAAGTAGAAGTGTTATTCCCTTGAGAAGATAAGAGCTATCTCAGAATAAAAAGATGCATGTGAAAATTAACCAGAAAAAGAACAGTGGGGATATTACAGCAGTCAATGAGGTGTTGTTATTACTTATTACTGTGTTGCGGAATGTGACGTGTCACTAAGTCCATGTACTATGCTCATGGCTCTTTTAAGTGTTTCTCTCCTCAAAAAATAGATAAATGAATAAAGCTGAATCATTGGATGTAAAGTCTAAGGGCGCGTTCGAGTATAAATGGCTTTGATGATAAGTAATTTATAATAATTATGAGAAGTGACTTTAGAAAAAAATTACTTATAAAAAGTTATTTGTGTTTAGATAAGAAGTAATAAAAGTGGAGAGAGAATGAGAAAGGCTTATGAAATAAGTCATTTTTTTAACTTCTAAAATAAGTCACCTTTTTTAATAGAAGTCCCTATTTTCACCGCTCTCTACCCACACACCCATAATGTAAAAAATGACTTAAATGTGATAATAAGTAACTTATCCCTCATTCTCAAACAGACACTAAAGAGGATGAAAAGTTGAGATGTGAGACAATTTTTATTGATGAAATCTCACAAAAGTAGCAACAAAAGAGAAAAATTAGGCTAATATGAATAATAGGAGAGGCACCAATTGAGCGGAAAAAAGAAAATCTTTGGCACATAAACTATAATTTGAACAAATTATTACTATTTTGAGTTTAATTAGATTTGATAAGATGAGGTTTTCTACTTTTTCCTAAGAATAAATTAAAAGGACTTCTTAGAGCAAAAAAAATGATGAAAACAAGTGCTTTTTTAGGAGAAACATATAATAGGCATATAAAGGATGAGCATATTATGTGGACTTCTATAGTTTTTATTATAAATCCACCTTTAAAAAAATTGATCCTAAATATAAGCTTATTTACATGTTATTAATGAATGTTTTCTAATTTTACTTTTATCTAATTCTTAATGAAACGAGATAAAGATAAGAGAGACGTGAGCATGACTTGTGAATGCTAATAAAAGAAAATTTTAGTAGGGGCAAACTTAGAAAACTTGAAGCATATTTAATTACTTAACTAACAATGCTTAGTATGTGAAAGTTAGTTTAAATAGACTCGTATAAAGGATAAGAGTGGTACAGGTGTTTAAGGTGAAGCGGTTCACGGATAAAAGGGTAAAGACAGACAAGAGAGGAGGAATTGAGTTAGGAGGAGGAGGGCAAATCTCTTTCGTACTGGTCATGATCCTTCACCTATAAAAGTCCCTATAGAAGAAGAATATTTCATTTTCTTGTTAGATGGATACAACTGGATGGTCCACGCCTTCCTAACACAGGAAAGTGATACCAAGGAATGATTGTTTACATGGAAAATTGAATTGAATTCAATTTAGTCAGTGGACAAATTTAAAAAGATAAAATTTCAAAGAAAGAGAGGGAGATAGCAAATAACAAATAGAGCCAGCGATGGGGTTGTGGGGAGGATGGGGCTTCATAAGTCTAATCTTCACAACTTGCTTATCACATTAATTAATTGCGTTTCAAAGGGGACCACTCACACTTGTTTCATTTTTCTTGGTCTTCAGATTATAATAACATCCTTTTTAATTTTTTGGGTTTAAAATAAAGAATGATTAGTCCAAAAAGGGTAATTTTGTCTTTGTAAGAGGAAGATGTTAATGTTCTCCTCTCCCACTAACTTGACACAAACACAGCGAACAAGTCCGTTTGGAACACAAAAAAAGTAAGAGAAAGGCAAAGTGAAAGTGTAATAGGAAATAAGTGAGATCAATAGCATTTTGTGTGGCACCCACACACAAAAAAAAAAAAGACAAGAGGATCACAATTATATCCTCAACCTTCTAAAGTGACTAGTGTTCTTTCCGTCTGGGCCATCTAGTTTATGACTTTTATCATCAAAAACTTCACTTCACTTCACATGCATATGTACACACTCATATTTCATTCTTAATGAGTCACTTTGATCAATAGAACCAAAATCAATATTCTGCAGCCAATCATGCAGGGCAATTATTATTTTTTGTCCCCTGGTTCTAGTTTCACACATATGAAGGAATTCACCAAGGCCCATATAAAAAAAAATGAGATTCTTGATTGATATACCATCGATGAATTGAGATTTTTACCATACATGATATAGTGACAATAGTTAACATGGAAGCCTTGTTTGTACAGACAGAGAGATAAGAATAGGCATAATTAATTTAGCCAAAAGCACTTGTGGGTGCAGAGCATTATGAGGGGTTTTGAGTTGTGAAGGGCCCTTGGCGTGTGAGACGACATTGGAGAGAAAAGAAAAGAAGGCAATAAGAAAAAAAATGGACCCATGAGGGGTCAACCAATGAGCATATATATATGAATGATAATAGCACTCAATTCGTAAAACAAGTAAACGACTTTGAAATGATTGCTTTTGCATATATGGGAAACAAAAGAGAAAGAAGCCAAACCCAATTATCAATATCTTAAGTGCGTCTCCCCCTTGTTTGTGAGACTATTATGATTTAACTGTTGCCACTTTTGACTTGCATTGATGCTCAAACACACTCCCCATTTTCAAAGGGGCCTTTTTTCTCTCCAAAGTCCAAACTTTTTTCACTTTTAAATTGTTAAAGATCATATATGTGGATGAATGGAGCTTTACAGTTAAAAAAAAAACATGGATTATAAGAGTTTCTGATAATAAAAGTGAAACAGAGGAAGGGTAATGGAGGTAGGCTTTTTGGTTTATAGAAATGAGGCATCTTAGAACAGAACTACCTTTCTTCCATGATTGTGATGTTGATGTGAATTTACCCTGTTCTTGTAAAGTATATTGAAAGAAGCCTTATCTCGTAAGACACTCAATGATCAAGAGCTGCCACGTGTCGCCAGCACAGATGGTTAACTACTGAATGGTGCATGAATCATTGAATCTTGAGGATGTGCCTACTAGGCATTCTGAATTTTTCTTCTTTCTGATGGATGACCCTCCATTTGATCCCAATCTCCGGAGGGACCCACCAACATTAGGAAATCCCACCTCACATTTTCTTATATATATATTTATATAATATCCCACTTTCTTGCATTTCACATCCTGCCTTTTTTGTCTGTGTGAAGCCCCTTAAGCCTTAATATCTCTCAAGGTCAGGTCCATCAAAATGTTTTAAGGGTCTTCAACTCCACACGTTCCTTGGGGGATCACTTGACATGGACAAGCTACCAGTTTGTTACAGCATATGAAAGTTACATTACAAAAAGAAATCTTTCAAGTGCAAATGATTTTTATAGAAAAAAAGGAACACAGACATGATTACTTTCCTGTTGAAATATTCTATATATCACTCGCATAACATATTTCAAAACCGGAACAGGGCAGGATAACAGGACAAAAAACAGGGCATGTTTGAATTAATTAGAGAGAACCATAAAAGGCACAGTTCAAGTATAGAGAGAACACGCATAAATGCAGGGTTACAACTTACAAGTGAAGAAGTAATTAATGGCTTTTTGGCTGGATGAAGCCTGGAGGGTACAGTGGTCCAGGGTGTGATTTGTTAGCCGACAGTGGGAAGGACCAATTAAAGAGTCTGGAAAATGTAGTGAGAGCCGAAATCCGATCATTAGAGTGGAGCCCTCAGGCCTTATTATTTGGAGTTTGAAACAGAGTAAAGAAGCATGCTTTTATTTCTTTTTTCCTTTGGCTGCCCTGTATCTGGTGTCAAGTCGTGTGTCTGTTTGAGTTGGACTCATATGCTTTGGTTGGTTCGGCAATGAGTAGTAAGATGTACAAAGGTACTAGAGTCTGGTGAATTCAGTTAATGGGGTACGTAGGGAGTGAGGGCTATGAATTGTCTAAGTCTTTGGAGGAATCATTTTGGCTGGAAATGGAGGATGGGCCTTCAACTGTAAAGGCGGCGGCTGTACACTCAACAACTCACAGCCGCAGATAATTATTAGTTACTGCGGAAAAAAGCACAGAGGAGTCAAAGCAAAGAAGAAGCCGGAATTCTGAACCAAAGTGCCTTAAAAGAGAGATTCCTAATCATACCAGTCACTCACTCCAAGTTCAAAAAAAGTGGTAACAAATTCAGCTTTCCAGTATTCTGCTACCAGTCCATTTCTTTTTCATTTTTTCCGGGAAAAGAAAATTTTGACGGTGTGGGAAGGGGAGACAGTGCCCTTACAAGGTAACACAAGATTATTCTCACATTATTTTGATTAAAACCATTTTTTGACCAAATCCTCCAAACACAGACTTCTTAGGAGAGGAAGATAGCGTATGAAATTAATTGTCCGTTCAACTCCCACTTACTGAAAAGAAAAGACGCCTCCTCCGACTTTCTTTGAAGCACTCGAGTGATTTTGTTTGCTGACACCTACATAACATCCAAATGTAAATGCCACTAACCCTAAACATCAAATCGGCTCCTTTGAGGCTCAAAGTAGCGAGCTCTCGTTTCTCAACATTTAATGATATGACAAGATGGTAACACCTTAACAAATAGCTTAACAAGCAGATCAGATTGCACATGTCCTATTATTAGTCTCTTTGTGCACATTAAATGATGATTAAATCTATGAAATTAGCAAAAGAAAAAAGTATATTTAGAGGGAAATATGAAAAATCCAGAGTTTGAGATGTCAACTTCAAATTCCACTAACATTTTCCTTCGGCTTCATAACTTGATAACACATCATCAAAGGGATCTATATTTTCAGACTTTTCACTAATTTTGTACTACAAGTCACAAAATATGTACACATTTCTTTTGTGGAAACTGTATTAATTGAAAGCAAGCATTGTGTTTGGGCCCGGAGACATTAAAGTATCAAACCATAAATCATCCCTGGAAGGTAGGAACCGAGCCCCATGTCCGCAACAGACTACGTTGCCTCGTCACTATCTGAATCAAGCTCAAGACCCTCAGCAGCCAACAGCCGAGTGATAGCCTTCTTCTTTTCTTCCTCAGCCTTTTTTCGCATTAAATCTCTTTTCTTTAACACAAGCGTATGCCTTTTAAGGGTATTGTTGAAATTTTCAGCAAAAGCTTTCTTTTCTCTTGCCAGGATTTTCCTTTCTTCTTCTGGATCAATCTGAGATTTCACAAGATATTTCCAATCAGACTTGGGAATACTGACTCTGATCTGCTTGCATTAGCAAACACGGGCTCTGTATCAGTCACACTGTATTGAACTTTATTCTTCGCTTATGAGCACAAATTTTCAGCAGCCAATCCGGGTGAAATGTGATGGTAAGCATGAAAATCAAGTCATGTATTCTTTAATATTCACTCAACTTACCGCAGCAACTGAAAAGCAGATGAGTAGGGTTGCTAGAAGAAAAATTGACAAAGATCTTAGTTTGAATCAATCAAACCCTACAGAAAGTTGGCTTCATTTCCAGATTCATAATAATACCTTTGAACGAGATAGAGCACGTGCACGGATATTCAACTCACGCTGTTGCTGCTCTGCCCAAGCAGCAATGGCCATATCACCTCGCTGATAAAAAGCCTTTCTCTTTTTCATCAGCCACTCCATCCAGGCCTCAGATGCCTGAAGGATACAGAACACCACACCAATAATCAAACCAATCCTCAGTAAGCAGGCCAAAAAGTACTGTAGAAAGAATACAGCCGACTTAAAAATCAACAAGGCAAATCTTGTCACCTCAACAATTAGGCTTGGTGTTCTGAACCATCCCCAACCATTTTAGCAGATGGCCGGTTTGACCATGTCCCATTGGGTCACCATTTTTTCCCCAAATTTTTTTAACAAACATCATAAAAATGATCCCTTCAAAATTTCATTCAAGTCCCTATAAAATTATATTTTGCCCTTAAAATTTTTTCACATGAATCCATACAAATATTTTTTGTTGGAAAAAGCACACAGGTATAGGCCTAGCCAGACTACCCAACATACTTGACCTAGTGTCCTACTCGACCCAGACAACTCAATTTTTTTGGCCTGCTCCACCCTGACCAGTAATGAACCAATGAGAGGCTGGCTAAGCCATGGTACCACTAGAGCAGCCCTATCAACTGATATGTTGACAAGTAAGTAGTTGAAAAACTGTACCTTCATTGGGTTCACTCGGTTATCCATATCATACTTCCGCCGCCTCTCATCATCTATAAGTAATTCATAAGCAGCTTGAATCTTGATGAACCTTGCTTCTGCTGTTTCACCTTTCTCAAGGGTTCCTCTGCCATTATATACTTAAAGGAAAAAAAATAAAAAATAACTCAGGATATCTTCGATGAACATTATAGGGACAATTGTATCACAATCATAGCCATTCATCTTGTGGCACAAAGGGCTGAAAAATGCTATAGTCAATAGCATACAATGACGGCTACACAAAATTGTGGCATATATATATATATATAAGAGAAACCACAACAAAGTCTATAACTACTAACATATATGAAAGTCAAATGCATACATAGAATACCCCAAACAAGATAATAATTTTTTGTAAATTACAACATCGAGTACTTGAATAATACAAGACATCAATATTTTACAGCTTGAATCTTTAAGGGACACAATGCACAATGCAAGCCAATGCAGAGGCTAAGCTTCACCTTAAATGAAGATATTAATACACTGCCACTAAAAATGGGATAGGGGAAAAAGCAATTTGTTTCAGCCAATGCAGAGGCTGAGCTTCACCTTCGCTGTAATCCCTATTTGTTGTGGTTGATATGTGCAAATAGGCAGGGACCCTTATCATACAAGGCCTACAATAAATGAGCAATGAACTACAAATTTATGGAATGATTAAGCGATACAAACTTCTCGACCCTCAAGCCTCAACTAACATAAAATTGTCATCTGATGGATAAGAGGATAACGCCACCAATTAGCATAACAGGTTCACATTTACAGTTTGTATGACACTTCAAGTAAAGAACCAGATAAGATGAAGTTACATACCATCTGGGTGATAAAATTTGGCCAAACGTCTATAAGCATTCTTTATCTGTTCATCATTGGCGTCTCTTTCTAATTCTGGGGTACCATGAGATAAAAAGTTCACAAAGAAGCGTTAATATAGTTATGAATAGGAAAATCCTTCTATTCTAATAATAAAGGCTAACTTATTCCTTAGCCATCACAATTATATTTCCCTGCAATTATACAGAGCATCATTTGACAGACCAAACTATATGGCAGTATCGCTCTTCCATAAATATGAAATGCACTGCAAAATAGGTTAGTGGTGACTGGTGATGCTATAATTGAATGTATTAATAGCTACACTTAAGATATGTCAAGTTTTCTCTCCAATTTCGGAAAGGACTGTATTATCAGTTCCACTGCAACCTTCATCAAACGAATCCTTTTAGCTGCCAAAATTCTGTATGGTCGAAATATCTTGCCCATGCATCCATTGTCTCAATTACAAAAAACGTCCTGGAGTAGCTAGGCCAAAAGAAATGAATTTGAAAATAATTACCAAGAGTTTCATATGGGGATTTTTGCTCAGTCCAATTCGATGCCTTCACCACGGTTCTCCTCTGGCTGCCGCGAAACCCTAACTCAATTCTGCTCGAACCCGGAGGATCCAACCATGTAGAATATATCGACGGCGATAGTGAACGAGGGTTGCAATTAGGGATTCGAAATGAAGCCCTTGACCGAAACAGATGTCTGCAATTGATGAAGGAGAACAGTGGTTGCGGTCTACACAGCGTTTTCAGGCTGCTCATAGTTCTCCGATTTGCAGCTCACCCAGACCAATTGAACGACAGAAAGCCAAGAGTAAAAGTGTTCAACACTATCGAATCTTTTTTTTTTTTTTGGGACCTAGAGATCGAAGCCTTAAAATATTATATATTATGTGTTTCCTTCTCTTTATCACAATTTATTTTCTTTTTTCTGTGACGAAACGCAACTTGGCTGAAGTCGTGAAGAAAGGGAAGAGGTTTCAACGCCCACCATTAATCTGGCTCGAATTTTCAATTTTTGTTTCTTTTCTTTTCTTTCCTGTTCTTGTTGATTAATGATAACCGGGAATTTTATTTTAATTTATTTTCTGAGAAAAAGCGGGGAAACTTGTGGACGGTTTGTCTCCCGCGCCCTCATATCATGACAGTTACAGACCAGTATTACCGTTATGCCCATGTCAACTTCCCACAATGACGAAGGAAGTGCCACTATAACACGGCATATTTTTTCCCGTTTTCAGTTTATGACGTGTTACTTATTTCTCTGTTTTGCTTATTTCGAACCATATTGAATTTGTCTTTTTCTCCAGTTCTTTTTGTTTGAAATATAGTCGTAAATTAGACCTGAACTACTTTAGATTTGAGAGTACATCTCTCTAGATCTTCTCTATTTCAATATTAATAAACACATTAATTATCAATACAAGTGGAAGACAATGGTAAGGTCTATGTACAAGGATGAGCATTCTAAAGAGCAACGAGTTACCTAAAATTTTGCTTCAAGCTAGGTACTAAGAGGTACACATAACAAAACTCAAGCTACCATATTTATATTGCCACTAATCCAACAGCTATAGAGCTGTTAATTAAGGTAGTGCGAGCGGATCACTCTGTTTCAGAAAGCATCTCAAGCTTGGAATGCAGGATCACTTGGACGAGCTGACCAAAGAGAACTAAGAGCACGAAGACGCTGAAAATATTCGCCTAAGATCAGCAAGCCTTGTGCTGCTTGCCGGGCCGACAGGATTCGAGACATATGCTGCAAGGTTTGTTGTCGAAGGTGGTCTGCCTGAACGTGGACAGCCATATTCATTAAGATTGTGCAACTTAGGACTCTTCGAAATCTTAGATGCAAAAAAATTTAGAATGACTACGTTTGATGTCTTAAGTTACCTGGTTTACAAAACCTTCTAGCGCTTCAATTTTCTCCACGAGAGAAGTCATCTGAAACCCGAAGCTTCCTATCTCTGATGCATCGGCTGCCGTGTTGAGGACCAGATTCTGCTGTAATTTATCCAGTCCTTGTGAAAGAGCATCTTCTGCTTGCTGAGAAGATTGCCGGAGTTTGGTGCAACTCGCTTTCTGTTGATCCGTCAAACACTCCACCTGTGGCACGATTATCTGAAGCAAAAACACATGCAGTCTCTCAAAATATGTCAGAATGCTTTATGATACAGCATTTTGGAACTACATTTACTGTAGGGCTTCATCATCATATGGATAATAATATTTTTTATCAGGAGCAATGAGATAGCATCATATTGAAACTATGCTAAATGCTGATACTGAGGCAGATCTTAAGTATGTCTGATGAGAAAGAGAGGCTGATGGATGTATTCAGAATCAGAAAATAGTACAGACATAGAGAAGTTGGGAAGGGCGGGGTCCGCCAATCCAGAGGAAGAGCCGTTCCACAGAAGCCTTCCACACGCCAGAGATTAAGTAGAAGACATCAGCCTTTGAAGCTTCAGCTTTCATCCTGAAAAGATTTGAGTAGTGATTCAGGTTACTCTCAACTAGTAGATGGAGCTGCACATCAGATGACTGAGTTTGCAATGCGTTTTTAAGTTCTGCATTTTGTCTGTGTTGCTCTTCAACCCATTGAGCATATTCCATCTCAAAACTTGCAATCCCTGCCTCATAGAAGGAACAATACTTTTAACAGTACTGCTATCCATACTCACAATCCTTCAGTACTAAGTGAAAGCTTTCATATTTGGAATTGAAACAACGGAAGTTTATAATAACAGTACAAGAAAGTTGCTAACAATGTATTGCATATTTTGTAACTATCATAACCCAACTAGTATAACATGAACTGAATGATGAAGGGGTTGTTGTTGACACGTTCTTCACCATTAGTCTAACATATGGGTTATGTTAAATGCACGTAATACACAAAGGAACTTATGGTTGAAGAATATCTATGATTTATCTTGCACTGTTGCAATGAGAAGTGAGAACCAAAAAAATAAAGGAACTAATCGACTAGCTGATTTACTCACTGAGACATGTCCTCTGCAAAGACAATGTAATATTTGATACAGTAAAAAGAATGTGTGATGCATTCTAGAATGCCTGATAAATGAATAAACAAAAAAAAAATGTCTGTAAAACAATACATATAAACTGCATCCTATCAATAAATCAAAAGCAAAGGATCCGTATTTCATGTTCTGAAAATTTATAAAAGACATGAACATATTAAATATATGATGAGGAAGATTAAAATTGATATTCAGAATAGCAAACCTGGGTTTATTGCTCCTGGAGCTCCAATATAAGTAGCATCTACTGCACCGCCCATATACAGACCCTGGACTCATTAAATATAGTAAATGGACAAACGTGAGACAAAGGAAATATATCCATAGGGGAAAAACGCAGGTCCTAAACATTTGTTAAGAAAATTGTGTTCACCTGCTTTTTTGCTTTCTCAATCTCTAGCTCCAATTGCATGAGCTTCAAGCGGCTTGTTTCTAATTGTTGGACATAAGCCTATGAAATTTATATCAAAAGAAAATTATAAAAAAAACAAAAAAGAGGAAGAAGCAGAAATCAGATTATGAGGTCATAAATCGAGCATTCAGGTTTATTTCTGTTACCTTTTTCCTTTGACGACTTTTTCGAGCTGCTTCCCGATTTTGTGCTAAGCGTCTTAGCACCTACAAGTATACATTTAGTAAGTATAAGGTCATAAATCGAGCATTCAAGTTCATTTTTTCAAAATCACTAATGGTCATGGTACATTCAAGTTTGCCCTCTGGTCTCAGCGTTCAAAAGTCCAAAGAAACCAAGACCCTCGTCCTTCAAAATATACTTGTCTTCACACTCCTTATTATTTCTCACATACAATAATGCTCAATAAAATATTGGTAAGCTTTAGGAAAGTGATAAAGAAACAGCTCAGTAGTAATACCGATGGCAGTTTGTTACCTTGCTAACAGCAGTGTTGGTCTCTTGATCATCTCCTGAGTGCCCAGTTGATTCATGAGGAATATATTCAGCCTGGAGAATGCGGTTGTTATAAACAAGGACTTGAGATAAAAAGAAGTTAACCATCAAAGAAAAGAGAAATTCAACTTTTTTCTAACCTTAGGCTCTGTGGTAGGGTTCACCATGAATATCTGGGAAGGACCTGGATTTAGGGTATTGTCAACTTTAAAGTTGTCCGCCCACATGCTTGCTTGCTGGAATGGTTCATATATGCCCATCCTTTTTGTGATGACAAGTTGAGTTGATGGAGAACTCATAGACTAGAGATATTAGGAGGAAATAAATAAACATCATTCTCGCATATAAAATAAAGATTGGCTCTCCAAAATACAAGAAACAGAGAGTCAATCTGTAGACAAAGATAAAGGGAAGAGTTAATTAAGAAAGCTAGAAGTTGGATATCTGAATTTGGCTTAGTTTTGATCATAGTTTATACTTCTAGATTGACTGAGATTCTATGAAGAAGATCACTATACGTCTTGTAAATAAGAATTTATAGAGGGGGAAATCTAATATTTATGATTTCGTAAGTTATGAAAATGGCTAACAGATGAGATTTGTTTGGTGACCCCAAAAAAAAAAAAGGGTTTTAAGATTAAACAATCATCTTAGACAGAGAATGAGAGAGATTTTTGTGGACAATTGAAGCTCGCTCGTGAATTGTTATTGCTTTCCAGATTGTGGTTTAAATGCTTCAGAAGTGAAAAATGAACTTGATGACGAAAACCTTTGATTGAAATTGAGTAGAGACAATTATCTGATGTCAGTCACAGGTAAACAAGAAACTGGCTTCTTAAACTGAATTACTGTCACCACGTCCCTGAATGCATCCAAAACGAGAAATTAATGATGCCAAAATCCAGCAAGCAGACAAAATTCTGAATGAGTAGCCAGAATCAGAGCAGAGGGACTGTTTTTCTGGTTCGTGAACAAAGAAGACAAAATAACAACAGGACAAGACAAGAAAAGAGACAGACAGGCTTCAACTTCAAACAACGAAAATCCCCAAAACCGGAACAGGAACCAAACCTACTGCAAAAGCCAAGAAAACCAACCTTAGCTTGAAAGAATAATCAATAGGCTTCAAATTTAGTTCATCAAAGACCCAATTGATCCTCGGAATATATTTGACAAACTCGACAGCTCAGTTCCTGTCAATAAATCAATACCATTATTTTCTCGCATGCAAACAAGCATCAAAAGCAACCAACGACTCAAGAAAACAAATGAAACTTAGAAGGGTGCGTGCGTGCGTGTGTGTGTGTATGTCTAGAAAACAACTCATAATTCTTTAAGAGAACAAAACCTTTTCCTCTTTTTTCCTCTTCTTGGATTAAAGAAGCTCCTTTAAAAACCTCAACTTGTGATCGAGAAAGAAACTGTCCAAAACGCAATTAAAAATATCAGGACAACTCTGCATTGAAAAAGATGAAGAATGAGTGCAAACTTTTGCAAAAAAGAAAAACGGGAAGAAACTCATCACCGTCCCTTATTACCTCACCGCTCTATTATTTTTCTTCCTAGTGATCCTGATTCCTCTCTGGTCTCTATCTGATGTGAGAGTGTGAGTGTGAGTGTGAGTGAAGGCGCCCCTTCCACGACTATACCTGAATATTTATTTATACTGGTGACAGGCCCCACAAATGATTCCACGTCATCAAACAGGTCCCACTTCAGAATCCGGCAAATTCCTTACAGACGTCCGATCTGTCTCCTCCCAATTTGATGGAGGGCCATAGATTTGTAGTTTAGTGCCACTAATTATGTACGGACAGTGCAAAAACATACGCGACTGGTGCATGTTACTTGTACTAACGCCATGTAATCAAAATGGCATATACCACGTAGTAGTCACACACACACACGTGTACATACGCTAATAATTGATGAAGAAATTTACGTACAGAATAAAAGAAAGAAAGCTGTAAAAAGGAATACCAGTAGCTAACAGTACATAGATACTTTTTTGAAGTTTGGAAGTTTTTCATTTGATTCTTAACGCATACGTTCAGCATCCAAACACTGAATAGTATTATACTATTATTGATTATTGATGGATGAATGAATGATGGGCATTATTTGTTTTTTCTTTATCCTGCAGACAGAGAAATAAAACAAAGGAGCTTATCTTGTTTAGGCCTGGAAAAGCGAAGTTTTTGATTAAGTAAACTAAATTATTTAATTAAAGCGATACACGCCTCAACTTTGTCATGAAAGATTGATGGATTATATTGGTGGCTAGTTGATTTATTATTTATGCCTCCACCTAATCAATTCGTCCCTTCCCACCTCAGAGGTAAAGGTATGGGCGCACCATAAACGACACCAACACATGCTTTTTTCAAAGGTAGAGCTAAAAGTTTTTCGAAAAAGGGACTAGTTTCCTTTTATATTTTTTTCCCCCCTTCTTTTAATTTTATTATTTTTCTTCCTCTTTATCATCACCCCAAAAAGTGAACTCAACTTTAATCAATAATGGTGGTATCAAGCTCGCATCTCCTGTGCATTTCATGTGGATTTAGCTCTGTTTATTAGACCATCGTTAATTCTGCCACCTATGGCTCATGCAAAGTTATTTTAATAAAATTAAAGTTTGATTCATACGACATGAATCAATCCCTCGCCAAGTCATCATCAATTAATCTTTAGCTCATACCATTGGCTGATTTAAATTTCACAAAAAACGTACTAAAGTAAATAGATTTTTTCAAACTAATTCTTTGCAGAAATTCTATTACTTACACGTTATTCAAACGGTTAAATATGTATACAATTATAAAAAGTTTATAACATAACCCCCTCAGATTCCTAAGAACTTCAAAAACTATCCCTGCCACTCATTTGTCTTGTATTAAATAAAAAATAAAGGTGGATACCATGCCGGCTAGCTTGTGGAACAAGTATTCTAATTAAAGCACTTTGGATTTTCAAGTGAAAGATCTATTATTGATTCATGTTTGGGTTTTAAATTAATTAATTAATTTCGTGTAACACAACTACATACGTAGTGGCATATATAATATGTGCATTATAGGCTCTGGGTGACACAGGAAGGGAAGGATTACATGAAACCTGCTTTAAAGATATAAAGAAAGAGAGATAAAAAGCTAAAGGGGTGTGTGTGTGTAACAGATCAATATGCATGGCCAAGTGGTACAACATGGTAGTCGATACCTGGCCATTTGCTAATTAATTCCAACTAAGCTTTTTATGCTTTTTACTATTGATCAGTTTTTACGTTATCTGCCTCTTGTGGGTCAGACAAGTTAATTAAATCTGAGCAAATTCTTTATTCTTTAGCTTTGACAACTAAGGATAAAATGATGAGCGTGTTGAATGAGATTTGTTTTGTTTATCCAGTAGTCTTGTATTTGAGCTTTAAATATACATCCATGAAAAGTACTTGGAGGTAGTGACAGTTCCTTTACCGTATGCCTGTATTCTCACAAGCCGACTAGTTGATTTTTCATTTTTTTTTGGGATTACTAGTAGTGTCAGATATGTAATTAGTGGAGAAATAAGAAAAAGACATTAACAAAAAATCATAGAAACCAGTATGTGACAAACTTCATGCTGTTCACACATCATTTTAGTACTTAAAGCTCCTATATTGATCATCTTACAAGTGGAAAAGACCTATATTGGGAGATTTATATATGGAGACCACAAAAATTAGGTCATCCACCACAACTTTTAACTATTTTTTCTCTCTACGGACCAAAAGCCATATCCTTTTTCCTTTTCCTTTTTCTTCCATTAGCTGATGTGTATATCCATTACCCAGGCCAGGGGCCAGGGCAACAAAAAATCGATCTTGGGATAACTTATAAAATAAGTAAATGTATCTTTCTGTTCAGGGGTTCGGTAAAAAAATACAGCTTTGTTTGGCTAAATTTGGCTATCTCGCTGGATCTTACATGCTTTATAGCTTTGGAACATGCATGCCTGATCTATCGGAAGGAACTTTACACATACGATACGACGCATAAGTGGCCAGTGGGGATTACAAACGATGATGGTAAATCGTATGCTAAAACTCAAAAATCTCAAAGGAACTAATTGAGGTTAGCTGGTAACAACCATAAAGCATATCTGAAGGAATATAAGGAAAAATGATATGCCTTGATTAGTCAAGAACTCAGATAGACCTTTTTTTCCCATCCAGTAGTTCGAAAGGGTGGCGCAGTTTCCTCCTAAACTGCCTAAAAAAAATAAAATCATTTTTTTAATATATTCCTCTGGGCCTTCACGATCTTATATTCTTTGACCACATATATAGGTAGCTAATTGTTTGGAATAAATGGAACAGTGGCGTTCTGTAGCTTCATAAATCTTGAGGTTTTTGCTTTTAATTAGAGAGGTAATTAAGGAGACATGCTCCTTCTTATTTTTTCTATCTACCATGTCGGAAATTGTTGCCGCTTGTTGTGGTCCTGGACATGGGAAAATTACAAAATTTTATTCCTCTCAGACTTCCATTTTCAGATAATGTCTCTCTGACTTGTCTTCGATTATGAACCGCGTCTTTTAGCTCTGATCATTCATGCGGTGGGACAAATTATAGAAGCTTAATTGGTGAGAGAGAAATAATATGATTGTTATAGCTTTTGAGGGATATGATCAAACGGTTAAGATCTTAATGAATTGTTAAAATAATTTTTGTATCTTTTAGATAAAGATAATAACATTTTATAATATGTTAAATCGAACCATTAAGATCTTAATTTAATAATAAAAAAGTGAAGATGAGTGAAGAGGATGGGAAAGAAAAAAAAAGGAGAGGAACCAACTCCATGGTTTGCAGGCTTTAGGTAGGAAAGAGCAAACATAAAGTGTGAAATATGGAAACCAGTTACCTTGCTCGTCCAAAGGACGAGTAGAGGTAACTTAGTTCATTTAGATCATTTAGATGGGATTTGGATGGTTCAAATTTAATTTTTTTAAAAAATAAAAAAAATCATGTTTTTTAAAAAATATTAGTTAAGATGTTATCTTTATTTTAGTCCTTCTACCTATTAAAACAATTTTTTAAAAATTTAAAATAAAAAACAAATATCTGAACTGTCCAGATCCCACCTGGATGATCAAATGAGTTGAGTTACCTTTGGATGAGCAGGGTAATTGGTTCCTAGTGCTGTACTGACCCAATCCTTGTAGAACTGTGAACGTGAATGTATCTAATCTCAGAGAAAGATATTCTCATTATCTTTCTCTCATTTTCTTCTCATCATCTCATCCTAATCATTGGATTATGAGAGAGAAAATCTCTCTTTTATTTCTCTCTCATAATCCAATAGTTAGGATGTGAAGATAAGAAGAAAATAGGAGAAAGGCAATGAGAGAAGTTAGACCCATTTATCTCCTTCCGCCAAAAATGGCCATTAATCCCCCCTCACGCGCACATACAAACCACACACTTCCAACCAAAATGGTCCGCTTAAAAATAGAAAACCCCTTCTCTTCCTTCGGGGGTGCACACTCATGCCACCTCATGTTACAACCATCTCTTCTTTTATATTTGGGTTTGGTACAATTTTATTTTATTAACCCATTATTTATAGCAGCTTTTCACACAAATCAATTTTGAATGAGGTCAAAATACCAATAAATAATTTCAAACCGTGTAGATTTCACCAAACACCTTCACGTTTTCTCCCTCAATTTTGTAAATTGCACATAAATTAGTATAACAATCCCTTGGGCTTTTCATGGGGAATAACTTTTCATATATAAATTAGTATAACAATTTTGTAAACAGCTTTTCATACATTAGGATTTAATTGTTGATATACGAGGGGTTGCAACAACAGTATGTCAAAAAACCACTTCTCAACCCTTTATAACTTTTAAATTAAACTTGTAATATATATTTGCACAAACTTTAATAGGAGGTTACTAGAGGGGGATATCAAAAGACAATTTTATACCATAAAAATGTATCATATCCCATCAACAACTTTCAAAGAGTAGATAGATTAGAACCATAACATCCCATAGTAATCATAACGCTGTGGCTATGACACCATTAAGGCGTACTTTATTTGAGACATCAACACAGACTGCGCAACATGCAAAGTCAAAAAAGACTCGAATGCAATGACACGCTCAAAATCAGAATATAGGCACACATATAACCAACTAGATAAATGAGTATGAATACAAATCTTTAAAATGTTGTTAATATTACCAATAAAAATGATGATGCTTCCTTACACACAATGCATGTGTACTTGAAGAGGAATCGGCTGATGAATACACCTTCACTCAGAGCGATTTGAGGGACAATGTGGAATTTGTGGAGACAAGCTATTTAGATGAAGGTGATCCCATTTTTGAGTGGCAATATTGTGGAAATCACATCAAGTGTGTGCTTAAAGGGGACACTGTAGAAGAAACATTCAAGAAATATGGGCCATTTCAACAGGAATCAACTATTTGGTTAATTCAGTCTTGCACAATTGAGAAACATAAACGTAGGGCAGGAGAACATTAACTTAATTAAGGTTGTTTTAATCCCTTCAAACAACTGCTACAATAATAATTTCCAATGCATTTGTAGGGACCATGCAAATTTGCAGTTATAAAAATGTCACAAAGGTCACGGTCAATCCTCTACTTCAATTGGAGGAACAATATCACCATTTGCTAGGGCAGGACAGAAACAGAGTAGACACTAAGGAATCTCACTCTTAAACATATTTTGTGACTGCATTTAGGAAATAATATCACCAACATCATTGATGTGATATAAAAATGTCAGGATCAATTATGATGGTAGAATTGTACTCTTACTTAATTCAACATCTTCAAACACCAGATGTTATCAAGTATCACACCTCAAGAACACAATAAAGAAGCTTGTGCATGTCATGGTTGTCACTTTTATAATTAAATAACAATCACTTCATACATACACTGTACAATGATGCCAATGCTTTCACACCACTTTACATCATCTATCTAATATATCAAATGAAAGTGGTAAAAGTTGTGGCCGTCAAAATCAAATGGAATGTCAGCTTTGCACTCACAGTGTTGGAGGAAAAAAGGAAAAAAGTGCAATAAAGACAATGAATAACAAAATTTTGAAATCACTTCCTTTTTGGGCACACATTCTTCCTTATAGTAGCCATAATTACCAGAGGAAGCTCTCATTTTGAACAAACAACAAAGAAAACTCACCACCTATCCAAAATTTTGCATCCAACATCAACTTTACTTCTTCTAATATCTTTATAGAATTGATCTTGTGTCTATAAAAAGAAATCTCGTATAGTGTCTATTGGAAATCCCTCCAAAAACTTATTTCATTTGCTTTGTACTCAACCAAAATTAATAGGAGGACATCCATAACGATTTGCTAAGAAGGCAGTAACAATATGATAATACTTTTTTTTCAGCCAACTATATAAATTAAAGAATTTATTTTCATCTCTCTATGCAAGCAGGTATTAGCTCTTAAAATTGTTGACACATTTCAACATTAGTTATGATTTTTTTTTTGTTACCATTTAATTATGATTTCATTTGTTATTTATAAATAAGATTTCATAGCAGGAATACGTTAATGGGCAGTATGCGACGACGGTTTGTGCAAGGGGTGCAGCCCCTAATTTAGCTGAAATACCTATTTCTAATTTTTAAAATTTCAAGCTTGCCCCTCTAGATTAAAACTCATTTGTTCCTTTTTTCCCCTTTTCCTCATATAGGCACACCCTCTTCTGATACTCTGCGTCACTACATCAAGCAAATTATCACCGTCTGTCACTATAAGAACTACTGAGAATCCTTTCTTATCTTCTTTAACATTTTTAGGCCAATGTTTCTTTTTTAACATTAAACTATTAATATTTATTAATTCTTTCACTCATTTTACTATATCTAATTTAATTTTAAAACTAAGATATTTACAATCAAATCCCTTAAATAATGTAACAAATTTATATCTTGACAATATCTTTAATAAATTCATTTATTTTAGTATTGATGAATTTCTATATTTAAAATCTATTTCAAATTGCCAAAGAATATGGAAAATATATAGATAAAGAAAAAACTAATATATTTGTCCATTTATAATTAACCCCTTCCACATATCCTCATGACCCAAACAAACCTAACATCTCTTCTTCTTAAACCTAACAAACTCATAATCTCCCATAACTTGATTTTAATGAACTTCACATAACTTAACTTTAATTTAATCAAACACACCCTAAAAGGAGAGTGTTGCATGCACAAAAAGAGTGTCTCAAATTGAATATGATAGAGAATGAAGGGTCTATTTGGAAGCTTTTTATTTGGGGTATAAGTCACTTTTCAGCAAAAAAAGAAGAAGAAGCCATTTATCATGTTTGGGTGTTTGGCAACAACTTATAGAAAAAGTAATTTATAAATAAAAGTAGTTTAAAAAATATAAGTTGGAAGAAGTTACTTATGAAAAATAAGTCATTTCTCCTACTTTCAATAACTTACTTTTTCTTTCCTTAATACAAATTAAACAAACTCATTTTTTTTACTTTCAATAAATCACTTTTGCTACCTTTAATTCGAACGGAACAACTTCTGATATTCCCTCTAGTTCACAACTAGGGCACTTTTAGAAGAATGACTTGATCTACAATATAGGACACTTGTAAAATAAGTAAAGTTTATTTTCCCGTTTTGTCCATATAATTAATGCTAATTTCCAATTTATTTACTTATTAAAATTTTTGAGCACATTTTTCAATATGAATAAAAGTGGAAAAAAGTTGTAATTTAGGATATAATAAATAAATTAACTACTGTTTATTATTTTCTGTAAAGTAATTGAAATGCCCTATATAAGGAAATAAGTCATTTTTTTCCTTTTCTGAAATTAATTCTAATAAGGCCATGAAAAAATTTTCTAATCAATTACGTCCAAACGACCAAATCGAGGCAACCAAGGGCATGGCAAATCTGTGATTTGAACAAATCAAGCCCTAATTCCTGGCGCGTCGCCTTATATCCTACAATCTCCTGCCTGCACTGCTTCCCGGGGAAGTACCACTCACACGATCGTAGTGACAACAAATTCGAGTTTTGCATTGCAGTGTGGCATAACGGAATGGGCAATCGACGGTTCACACTGGTCGTCGTCAGTGATGAAGAGGACGATACACCACCTCGTTCACAGCAGCAAAAGCAACAGCAAAAATCTACGGTTGCGGAGGAGAAGCGGCCAAGGCAGCGTACCCAGAAGAGGATGAAGCTTCAAGAAGAGGAAGAGGACGAGGGGGAGGAGGATGACAAGAAAAAGAAGAGAAAGCAAAAGGACAGGGATGGAGAAAGGTCTGTGAGTGTTGATGATGAAGACGAACAGCCGCAGGAAGACGCAAAGCCCATTGGCGATCCCATTAGGGTTTCAGGAAAAGGAAGAGGGAGGAGGAAGCATTACGATTCCTTCGAGTTCGACGGGAACCAATATATACTTGTATGTTTTACTATTGGCGATAGATTTTATTTTCGCCTTGCCTGATTAATTGTTGGATGAGCTTTGGATATACCTGAGAGCAATTGCTGGGAATCAACTAGTTTCTATCAGACCATTAGGATTCATGAAAGTGACGATACCGCCCCGTTCCCTTTTTTGAGAAATTTTAAGCTCATATGGTTCTGGGTACAAATTCTTAATGAATGAGTTTCAATTTAGCCACAATGGAATGTCAGAGCGGTGTAAACATATCGTTAAAAAATTGGGGAAAGAAGGGGATTCTCCTACATGCAACAAAGTGGCAATTGTTGTATCATATCACTTTGGTTATTTAACAATGGATGCTCCTTAAGTTGTAACTGTGCATCTCTCCATGGTCCATACTGCATGTCTACTGTATTTTATGACTGTTACTCTTTCTAGTTTATATCATCTGAATCATAGTGAGAAGCTTAACGATGGATTGGGCATTGTTTGTGCTATTTACAATTGCTTTAAATGGGGTTTGCTGGTTGTTACTTGAAACTGGGTCCTTACCTTATTTTTCTGATAATGTGTGACATTTTTTGCGATTTTGTTTCAATCCCAACACTATCGATACTGGTTTACTTTTTCCACAGGAGGATCCTGTACTTCTTGTGCCTGAGGATAAAAAGCAAAAGCCATATGTAGCAATTACTAAGGTATTATCCTGGTCCTTGTCTACTATTTTTGTCTGTCACAAGTGTTCCAGGATGCCAAATCTCGTGTAATATAATGTTTTTGCGTAGTTTGGACTGCGTCGTTACCCCTTTCTTGTTCACTACAAGAATGGGTTGTCTTCTTTGTCTCTTCCTCTGATGATGCATTGGTTGATATGCTTTCAGGACATTACTCAATCCTTAAATGGCAGTATGATGGTGACTGGACAATGGCTCTATCGTCCTGAAGAAGCTGAAATAAAAGGTGGTGGAAGCCGGCAATCACGTGACGCAAGGACGCTATTTTACAGTTTCCATCGTGATGAGGTTCCTGCGGAATCTGTTATGCACAAGTGCGTGGTTCATTTTATTCCCTTACACAAACAGCTTCCAAATCGCAAACAACATCCTGGGTTTATTGTGCAAAAGGTGTATGATACGGTAGAGAGGAATCTCTGGAAGCTTACTGATAAAGTTTATGAGGATAGTAAACAGCATGAAATTGATGAACTTGTTCAAAAAACTGTAAAACGCATTGGAGATCTCCCTGACCTTGTTGAGACCGAAGAAGCCCCTGTTGATCAGGAAGATCAACTGAAGAGTAAAAGAAGTTTTAGGAGGAGGAATATTTCACCTTTGGATGTTTCGAGAGATGAGGAGGCACACCTTAAACCAGAAACGCCAGGAAGTTGTCTAAATAATACTTCAGAGCATTATCAAATATTAGCAAATTTCAAGGTTCTAACTGGGGATTCCCATCGTGATAAATGGTTGGAACGGCTGCTTCAAAATATTCAGTATATGTGTAACCCAGAAGGAGGTAAACAGAGGGAAGACAAAGCAAAGGACAATTCTGATACAATCAACCATGGGAGCAACAATGGCAGTTCAGTACCAAATGATTGTCAAGACAAGGATCAGAAGGTATCTAGTGACATGAAAACTCTTGTATGGGTATCTTCATCATCATATATTCCTGACTCCCTCTGGTCCCTTATATAAGGCGCGTTCCAAGAATAAAATCTGGTCCAAATTATAAGGTGCCCAGTCAAAATATTAAATGATGCTCCATTTTCAATCATTATAATTTTAATAGCTTTCTTGTAACTTGAGAAGGCATTATGAGTCTCCCTTTTATTAGGGGGCAAGTTGTATGGAACATCTTATACATGGGACCAAAGGGAGTATTTCTCAATATCTTCATGGGGTTATTTGGATTAATTGGTTCTTTTTTTTTTTTGGCTGCACTATGCAGAGTTCTGAGTCTTTTGTTTGGCCTGATGCTGCTGTTCCAGCCATAGTTGCCTTGGAAAAAGCTTCACATGATGCCCTTGCCTCTGATTATCAGAAGTATAACCAAAAATTACGGCAATTGGCCTTTAATCTCAAGGGGGTATGAAGGCGCCTTCTTGTTTATGACCATTTGAATCTGCATATTTGTTCATATCACATCCACTGCTGCCAATGCTATTGGGAACTTTATGGCTAGGGAAATTAATATGGACATATATAGATGTTTTCCTGAAGTTATAATGATGATTTACTTGTATCCCTTTACCATTTTTTTTCCAGAACTATAGATTAGCTCGCCGTCTATTGAATGGTGAATTGGTACCTACAAAAATACTGAGTATGTCTCCTAATGAACTGAAGGTATGGTAATTTCACTCATCTTACAGCAGGACTTTGCAGCTGTTTGTTCATGATTGTTTCTTTTTCCAAGTATTTTGTTCTGATTTAAACAAGCAACTTCTAGAAGTTAATGCTATTGACTCAATCCTTGTCTGTGATGCTTATAACATTAATATCATTAGGCATTATTTGAGGCTTGATATTTTGTTTTGCCCAAAAAGTTGTATTACGTTTGAATTTTCCCTGGTAGATTTTTCATATATCAGTTAAAACAACAGAGAGTGGAATGGTGGGCCTATTGTTTGTATATCAATTAGTTTCTAGTATGAGGTGTTAGAACTTGAGTGTTGCAATATGCATGTATTATATTTATTGCAGCAATAAGTACCTCGAATATTCCTAGAGTCAATCTCGTAAAGGGGTCATAACTACTATCATAATTAATTTCAACCAATAGAAATAATTAAAAAAGAAGATGAATGAAGGTTATTACAACAACAACAACAACAAAGCCTTAATCCTACTAGGTGGGGTCGGCTACATGGATCGCACGACGCCATTGTGTTCTATCGAAAACCATATTTTTAGAGAGGTTGTTAAC
>JBAGKO010000011.1:3545552-3558141 GCA_037177275.1 Acacia concinna
TTCTTTCTACCTCTAATTTCCCTCTTCCTAATCCTAAAATCCCTAAACAATACAAGATTAATTACAATCTTGTAACAAAGATCTAGAAAGAATATCTGAAGAGAAGAAGCTGAGAAAAAGCGCTCAAAGAAGCCAAGTGCTAGTGAAGACAAGAAATCAAAGGCGCAATAGTATGAAGGACGAATAAAAAAAGGGAGTCTCTAGAAAAGGCAAGAGAAGAGAGAGAAAATTAAGAGAAGGTTCTGATACCATAATATGCATATTGGAGAATGGAAAAATGTTATCATATTTCCTTGAGTGTAAAATGAATATTACAAACTATCTATATATACAATGCTTAGCTATGCACCAGCTTACAATATGCACAGTGATGTCAGCACAATCTATACAAGGCAATTACAACAACTTGACTAATTGACAATAATTAACTATTATTAAGTAATATACTCTCTTAAATATATAGCTGATAAGTGAACAGTTTTTTATTGTTCGTATGGAAGACTATGTTTATTGTCCATAACAACACTTAGATTATGTTCAGAGTTCCAATACTAGAATATAGTATCATAGTTTTTATTGTTCGTATCGAAGACTATGTTTATTGTCCATAACAACACTTAGATTATGTTCAGAGTTCCAATACTAGAATATAGTATCATACTATCATAGGGTTGAAAAGGAAAAGAAATGGTCCAGAGCAAGACGAATAACTTTGACTATGATGATCGACAGCAGAAACGTGTTAGTTATGACTAACGCGTTAGAGAATTCTATCAACATGACCTAATATTTACAGTCTCAATTCCGACAACTAACTAGATGCTATATGTACAGAGAAGTAAAAGGAGAAAAAGAGGCTCCCAGATAATTTGCAGAGCGTATCCATAAATCCTGTTATCTTGGGTCAGCTTTCTCATCGTTGAACCTGACAACCGAAACACAACAATATATTTATATATGAGTAGGTGAAAGTTATTATTGGAAGCCTGAAATAACGACAAAAGGCACGATGCGGAATCATAGGTTTGTTAAGGCTCAATGTCTTGGTTGTCCAGGTTAACTTCAAAAAGTTTAAAAAAGTATACTCCAAAAATTATGCTGCTTCCGATTTTAGTTCAAGATTTTGAATGATGACCTGAACTTCTCAAAGTAAAATTTAGCTCACTCATTTGCATCCCTAACAGTCTATCAACTATTCTCACATATGTGAAGTGAAACAAATCAACGGACGAGTCCTACAGAGGCAAGTTAACAAAGGGCTGGGCAACTACGTCTGAAACCGTGTCTAATTGCTTAATAACAGATTGAAATGGACCCAGCAGCCCAATCTTCATATACTATTCCCTTTTAGAGCGCTAGTCCAGTTGTTCATGGGTCACTTTAAAACGATTCTAAAATGTTAAAAACTAAATGAAAGGGCACATACGGAGAGAATAACCATCTGTTGCTGATAAAGATCATTTCCTTTTAGCATCTATGAACATGGCTCGAGTCCAGTGCTCAACATCCTCACTTTGCGACGGGGGAGGAGGAAAAGTTGGACGCTCCACAATATCCCATCCTTCAATTAGGCACTCACCTTTTCCATCAGATAAATCTGTGGCATAAAGAAAACTAGCAGCAGAACTTGGCTGGTAATTTTCAATTCTCTGCACAAGAGGAGAAATCCAAGAAATTAAAAAATGTTGAATCACCACACAAATGGAAAGCCCATTGTGGGATGGATAATGAGGTATTAAACAAAGCAATTGGGAACACCCGAGTACTAATACAAACTATAAACTAAGCCTTGTGTGCGTAAGTTATAACTTTTTTGTAAATTGTACCCGGATGAGAAATGACACAACAAAGCATATCAGCGTATAATCCCCAGATCAGATTGCCTTCCCAAGGAGGGCTTGAAAAAGCAATGAAGTGAAAAAGAAAGGGAAACTTCAGAAGCAAGTTAAAGAACATTAGCCGAGTAAGCCATGGCATACACCAAACTACAGCCTGACTTGTGTCACCGTTTCATGTTCCTAAACATTAGAAAAGATATGTAAATCTATCAGAAAATTTTCTATTAATTTCAGTAAAATTCCTAGAAATCCATAAAGGCCCTGCTCTATTTTATTGTGCAATTTATAAACTAAAGGCACTGACTGAAACATTTTTTTTGAAGGAAAAAAAAAACCCTCATGCATTCTCTTCCAAAAACAAAAACAAAAAAATTGATAAGTAGACATTTACCGTTGCTGGCACAGAATGTGAATTATCCAGCAAAGTGGTTGATGAAATAGCAGAATTTACTTTCCACACAGATTTGTTCAACTGTTGAACTTGATTGGATGGCCTGATCGAAAAGAACCATTAAAAAAAAAGAAAGAATAAGCAGGAATTGAAATAATTATTTCACTTCACACTCCAAAACCTAATAATGAAAGAAACTAGGCATCTGCAACCCTGAAACATATTCTGCTTGAAGACAATCATATACTTTTACCAACTGGTTTCAATTATGAAAGAAGCTACATAAATAAGTCGAATAAGAAAAACAAATTAGCTATCCAGCATACACATGAATAAGTTGTAATATAATTCCCAATGGAGTGACATCATGAAAGCATTACTGACAGCTACGTTGCTGCCTGCATTAGTCCATAACTCCAGGAAAATCATAAATTTCTGTCATTTAATATGCTGTCTGTTCTAGAAATCAAAACATATATGTTTTAGAAAATTTCGAGCATTAATAGTTGGAATAGGCAAAAAATGCTGTAATTAAAAGTTGCAATAAAAGTCAACTTTGATCTCCCAAATCTATAGATCTTTTATATAGGATACACCAATACAGAATGGTAGATGATTTTATTGAGCATTGGCACTTGGTCATAAATATTGTAAAGTTGCAAAGTTACAATTTTGATTCAACAAGTGCCATACAGTTGTGTCATGAAAGTGTGTAAAGATGGTCAGCATGAAATGTACCTGGAACGAGCCATCTTTGAGGATAAAACAGATCGAACTTCCTTGGATGATGAGAGTATAGCCAATAACTTCGCAAATGCTTCAAAGGTAGATGCCTCAGAAGGAACATCCAAACCTAGAGAGTTGTAACAATAAGCCGTGACGCATGCAACACTTTTCTTCAGAAGTAAAATCCCCTTCTGCAAATCTTTATGCGTTTGTACAGAATGTAAAGAAGCTGAAGCATAATTAAAGCTATTACTCCCAGAGGAGTCCAGGAGAGGCTTCCTTTCAGATTCCATAGAAGCAACACCAAAATTACTTGAGCTTCTGTCAGACCATGAATTTTCCCCACTTGCAGAGCAGTAATTTTGGCGTGGTATGAAAAGGGGGTATTCATTGCTGAAAATTAAAAGTATTTTGGATCAGAGATACCAGTAATTCCAAATAAATCATGCGTAATACGTTTTCACCCAAAATACCTCCTTGAGGAGGGGCGTGCATCCCAATAAGAATCTCGTTGCCAAGTTCGAGAGCAAGAGCCCTGAGGTAAAAGTAAATCATGCGTTACATATTCACATAAAGTTTCCTTCTAGATAAAAAAACTCAGCATTGAAGCCAACATGGAAAATTTGTAACAATCCATGATGAATAATAGACCCTACAATGAACATTATAATTGGAGGAGAAAAACATTTATGGGGTCAATAAGCTGTGTTTGGCTCCAACGGGTCTAGGTATGGATAGCAAAATTAAAATGTGCGCGTGCGTGCGCGTGTGTGTGTGACAACAAGTTAATATGTCTGTGTGTGGGTCCAACCTTGTTAGGCCATGCCAATAGCTAGGCCACAATATTTGAACAAGTTTGAAACATGGGGTTCAAGAAAATACTGAATCAATACTCAATACATGAATATTGAATCAGTGCTTACCGCGAAACCTGAGTTATAAAGTGCTGGGGCAGCCAAGTTGTGAGCAACAAGATTTAGAAGTTGCACCATGTATCTGTTTTACAAACATGATGATAACTGGTAAAATATGTAGCAAATTCAAATTATTCTCAACTGCAAAAAGAGTATATTTGAAGTGGGCTATAATTACCCCAAAGACACAGAAAGCTCTTCTGATGGGACAGAGTGGGGATCGAGTGCTCTTGGTAAGCGTGCATTGCAGATCTGATCATACTGACTGCTAGCACCATCATTTTTCTCTCCCTCTATGACCACCTGAGACATTAAAGTTATGAACAAGGCTTAGGTTATATGATTGCACCAGTAATAAACCATGCCCTAAATAGTGATGAGACCATAACCACATCTAATAAGTAAGTGCCCTTAAAAGCCTTGGGCTGAACAACAAACAGAGACCAAAAGAACAAATTTATCCCCAAACAGATCAAGGAAACTGATAGAATCTGGAATTTAAGGTAAGAGAAGAGAGAGAAGAATAGAGAGAGGAAGAGGAAGGAAACAATTCTAGAACCAGAATCTGAAGTTCTAGACCCAAGAGAACAAGTCTCATTAATTAATTCTTCATACATTCATAATGTCAATACAATACACAGTAAGCTTATCTAACCTTACTTTAAATAACTACCAATAACTACCTATGCCCTAGATAAGATATAACTTACTCGTAAAATAACTTTGCATAAAACTGCCCCTGCATAAAATAACTAAACCATGATACTACCCCTTATCCATATGTTGGATCCTAACAGGAACCCGCATTATCCCAAAAATGGGCATTTTTAACTTGATAGATCACAATTCACTGAGACATATCAACAGAGAACTGATCAACATATATAAATTTACCCGTCTTTGAGGAAACAACTTGCATATCTGTTTTATGACCACGGACTGTTTGTGAAGATGTTCAGCAGTAATTGCGCGCTGCAGTAAGAAAACAAGAACATAAATTGTGCAGTTCGTAGAAAATCAATCATGTCTCAGGAAAGCATTATACGAAGAAAGTATGAGAGGAAAATAAACTTTCAGCTAAAAGTTGAAATTGAGCAATAAAGCAAGACTCATCAGTTACATACACGGCAATCTCAAGAATGTGGGTAATTCAAAAAACAGTTCCTGATTAATGGAGGTTAATAATAACAATAATACTCACATGTCCTAGAATCTGGGTGCATATGAGATTAGGATAGAACTTCTCCAGTTGTTCAACTCGATTTTTTTCCAACTGCAGAAGGACAAATAATTGTATTAAAAATACTCAATGCACATTAAACTTGACAATATACAATACAGTATGGTTTCAGTGTCCATAGCAATAAAATTGCAGAGAAAGTAAAGAAAAACACCATACCGTAGAAAAGGCTGATTCAAGCATACTGAACTTGAGTTTCAGATCAGCAGATTTACTCTCTATCTTAGACCTACCTGTAAGGTTACTGATTATTCTAGGCCCGGAGAGTAAAATATAATCTCATATCAATCCTTCTTACACAAGGAGGGAGAGAGATTTCTAACCTAGCACAAGTTGTTCTTTACTAAGATGGAGCTTCTCCCTCAACCTTGTAAGCTTTTCATGTTGAATAACTCTCCAATTCTTTTGATCATCTGCCTTTCCCTTCTGAACATCATATACAAAGATGTTAACGAAAATGAATGAAGATAAGGCAGGAATCCTAAAAGATATGAAATCAGAAAGTTGGAAATTTTTCCTTAGGAAGTTACAAAATGTACAAGTAGATTAGAATTTAACAATGTAAATTCAAAAGGAATAAAGGCTGGTAGTGAGAGATAACAATGAAGATAATGGTATTAAACGCGACCATGCAAAGAAAAGGGGAAAAACTTTGTTCTCCGATAGTTAAGCAACGATAGGGCTTTTTTCCGTGTTCTTGAAAATATTTTTAGAATTGAAAATGTTCAAATCTATTCTAAAAAATTAAATAGTGTAACCATGCTTATTTCAGATTAAGCCAAGCACTAGAGAAATAAATGGAAGTAGAAGGTACTCATAGATCATAAATATTGTTCAGACCTTGGCTACAAGAATCTCACTTAATGCTGCGTACAAGGATTCCCGACGAGCTTTCAAAGGTTTTAAGGAATGATAATATTCATTCAATCTGCCAAGAAAAAACATCACTTATAATTTTTTTTTAATAGAATAAGCAACAGATACCGGAATGCACAAGTTCAACATCCGGAAGTAGAGAAATTAGAATTGCGTGTAAACGCAATAATATAAGCCAGCAAATAACAAGCTCGATGGGATATTTATTAGTAAATAAGCAACACTCTAGAATAAGCATCATCAAGAAAAGTAGCGAGCTAATGCTTGGGTGACAAAATTTTAAACCGTAAGGTAGCAAAACATCAAATAAGCTCCCTCGCCGAAAATTAACTACCCAAAAGAATATATGAAGAAATATTTAAATAAAATAATATACCTGTAGTTGACACAAATGGTGCATATCGAAGCTAGATTCAAGTTTTCACACAACGGGCAAACACTGGTTTTTCTCGTCATCTCCAACTTCGCATCAAAAGCTTCAAGCCGAAAAAGTTGAGAAATTATCCTGGAGAGTTAGATTTAATCTAAATTGATAGCTAGACACGTAAGCGTAGTTTAAATTAGAGTTGTCATTGATTAAACGGCCAAAAGAAGAATATAACTCACAGAAACGTCCAACAAATTCGGCTCAGAATCTAATAGGTAGCGATCAAATGTCGCCCGTGGCTGCTCCTCGCCAGAATAAAGAGCCTAACCTAGCCAGACTCCTATCGTATAATTATTGAATTCCAGTCACCCCAAAATTTGAATCTTTCGACAGATTTATATAACTTGCACGTGCGACTCCGGTCGGGCGGAAATCTGCCCATAGCCTCCGACTCCATTCGCTGGTTATAGTTGTAACATGTGGCATTTAATATGGATTGATCCTAATTTCATGTAATAAAAAAATCATAATTTTGATACTTTAATTGAGAAAAATTTATTTAAATTGTACTGACTCTAATAAATTTTAAAATGAAAAATACAACAAAATTAAAATAGAATAGACTTAGTGCCTGTTTGGAAGCTCATTAAGCTTCTTTCCATTAAAAGTAAAGCCACTTTCCATTTAAAGTTTGTTTGTGTAAGGGAAAGAAGTTAATGAGCTTTTGTTAAGAGCCAATTTAACTGTGACTTATCATAAGTGACTTATTTTTTAAGTGATTTAGGGTAAGAAACTTATAAAAATGAATAACTTATGAGAAGTCAATTGGGTTTTGATTATGGTGGGAAAAGTGACTTATTAGAAGTAGAATAAATTACTTGTGTTTAAATTTGGGGTAAAAAAAAAGTAACTTATTAGAAATAAAAAAAGTGACTTATAAAAATAAGCCACTTTTTCCAACTTCTGAAAATAAGTTACTTGTTGAGCTCTGATCAATCACTCAAATGCCATAAGCTACTTTTTTTTTTTTGCAGCCACCGCTTGCCACCGCCCAAAAACGCTCACTGCAAACAGGCCTTGAATAATTTGCTTTCTTTAAAAGTAGTTGAAAGCTGCTTATCCAATGGTGACCCACTTTTTATCCCCATTTTATTTTTCTCTCTCCAAAACACACATACATACACTCAGTAGTGACCCTGACCCCATTTCATTTTTCATTGTGGTCTACTCTCTTCCCCACCTTGACACACCGACTCGACTCTTCCTCTCTTCCAATGAGAGCTCATGGTTGTGGAGATGTCTGTCATTGGTGGAAGAATCGTGTGACGCTTGTGCATGTTTTTGGTTCCATCTCGCCATCTCTCTCTCTCAGCCGTTGATCTCGTCGTCAATCTTGCCATCGCTGATTGTAGTTTGAAAGGGAAACGTTGTTTGAATATTGCTGATGGTGAAGGGTCCTCCAAGCTTGCCGACAAGAGTCTCTTTCTCACTCTCACATTCAATCCATCTATCTGCCCTTTAAGCTTGCTCGCCGTTACTGGTGCTTGTGGAGTGGCTTAGTGAAGGTTGTGGGTGGTTAGATCCGTGGTTGGGTACCCTGATCTATAGTATGGGTTTGCTCGCTAAAGCAATAGGACGCTGTCGCCAGAAAAAGGAAGGTAAGTTTATCCCTTTTTTCTGAAAATATGGTCAATGTAAAAGTGAATGTTTCAACTTTTAGATATACCACATAGAATGATTTTGCCCATAATTTTTTGTCATATCTCACTCTTGAATAGTCTTGCAAAGTAAATTGGTGATTATGAGGACATTTTTGCTGATTATTGAGGCGATGTAGAAATTTGCTCTGAAGTCCCTTGTTCATTCTCTTTTTTCTTTTCTAGTACAACAAGGAGTTATATGTGTATACATATTGAAGTTGGGATTTTTCTAGTGACCGTGGTTTTGTTTTGAAAGTTGGGAATTTTTTTTTGGATCTTCATGGATGCTAATGTCCATATACATGTATACATATTGAAGATGGAAATGTTGGTTTGGTTATGAACTTGAGAACTTATTTTTTTGGGTCTTTATGATGCTGATTAATTTATATACATGTATACATATTGAAGATGCAAATAGTGGTTTTGTCTAAACTCGAGAAATTATTTTCTTGGGTCTTTATGGATTCTAATTAGTTGATATATATGCATACATATTGAAAATGCAAACAGTGATTTTGTTATGAACGTGGGGAATTTTTTTTTGTCTTTATGGATGCCAATTAGTTTATATATATGTATACATATTGAAAATGCAAACGGTCGTTTTGTTCTGAAAGTGGGAATTTTATATGAAAGATAACATTAAATGCAAATCACTATCGATGGTCATTAATTAGTTTACTTGACAATTGTTGTCATAGTAAGATGGGTAAAGACACATATGCTACATGTTGGAATTACAAATCAACTAAGGTTTTTATAAAAGAATTGATTGAGTAAATCTATCAACAAGAACATATTGGAAATGTTTTTTTCAAATAAAGCATGGGAGCGTATAAGCATGGCCTTTACAAAGTAGATAGGCAAACAATATTAAAAAAACAATTTAAAAACAAGTTAAACAATCTGAAAAAAGAGTAGAAAGTGTGGGATGATTTGTTTTCTAAAGAGACTAGCATATCCTTTGACTGGACAAGTAACATGATTCTTGCTACTGATGAGTGGTGAGATAGGAAAATAAGGGTAAGCAATTGTTTGTGTTTACATGACCTAGTAGGATTACATTTATTGTATATTAGTAGTGTTTGATCGGAAATACTTTTATGGATGTAAGAGAATCGTATATATGAGAGGTATAGGCACAATTGCCTGAGGTTTAGCAAAGAGCTCAATATAATATTCAAAGATGTTTTGGCGTTGAGTCAGAGTATGTTAGTACCTTCTACTTCACAGCCACCCCCAAGGCTAATACTAACTCCAAGTCTAATGCTACTGCCAAGGCCAAGGTGATATGTACCTACCCAATATGGAAGAATGTGTACTGACTCAGTATGAACCTACAAGAGGTGTCAGGTGACAATATGGAAGACCATGTTAGTTCTAACCCTAGAGGTAGCTTGGGAGTAAGTGTGGATTTTCAAGGGTTCAACTTGGTCACACGCAATCCTTCGAATGTATTGATCGAATCGAGATTGTCACCTAAATCGGTCTGTCAGAATGATTGCTCCAATAATGTAGTATAGGGCAACTAGTCATTCTTCTTGAGGAGCTCTATTTGGAATTCCTAAGTAACTAATTTTTAAACTAAACCCAATTAATTGGTTGATTGGGGGGTTTTTGTGGTGCAACTAAACTAAATCTTTTTGGGTTTTTAGGGTTTTGAAAATAGTTTTGGTTGTAAGGTTCTTATGTTGGACTAGTCCCTTGGTAATGTTCATTCGGCTATCCTCGCTTTCTTAAAAGATATTTGGGAGTTATAATTCTTTAAGTTCAATTTTAAAAACCCTAAGCAATCGCTTAGGTCTAATGGTTTAATTAACGAAAATCGTTTAAATCCAAGGTTTAATTAACTTTAATTAAAACGTTGTTTTTAGCCCCTTAGAGTGCAATTAAGGATGAATGAATGAATGAATGAATCCTTGAATTGTCAACCAACAATCCGAGGATTATGCGCGAGAAGAAATAAATCACAATCGTGGCAATTAATTTCACACATAAAAGTCTTAAACTCATATAATCATTAAACCAATAAATCAAACATTATCCATATGCATAGAAATTCAGATATCATAAATTACAATCGTAATCAAGAATTTAAATCTAGCAAAACATCCTAGATCTAGGATAATTACAAAGAGATTAAGAGAAAATAAACAGATCTAAATTAGACTGCTCTCCTAGTTATTCCTTCGAGCTCAAGCCTCGCTTCCCATCACCGAGAGGCTAAGGTGTTTAGCCTCCCATGCCTTTGAATCTCCCGCAATCACGATCGATCTTTGAATCCATGAGATACTATTGAGGGCTTGGTGATGATTATGGTGGTTTGATGGTGTATGGTGGATGGAATTGGATAAAATTTGGTAGATGGAGGTTAGGGTTATGGATTAAGGTTAGGAATTAAGGGAATTTGGGGAATTAGGGTTTCAGGCTTCCTTACTCTGAGATCTCACGAGTAATCACCATCCTTAATCGCAATATAATATCCCCTTTTATAGGCTAATTAAGAGACCTAATCCAAAACGCAACATCTCAGATTATGCTCTCAGGTCACGACCTCAGTAAGTCCAAGTCGCAACCTTGCTTGGTGAAAAAATCCTTCCAAGCTTGACTTTGCTCCAAAACGCACAGCTTCATTAAACTTCTCAGGTCGCGACCTCATAGATCCAAGTCGCGACCTCAGGTGGCATATCACTATTTTCCATGTGTTTTGGCCTTCAAGCTCTGGTGTCTCCATCGTTGCTCTATCTTGGGCTCCAATTTCTCATTTGTTTGCCTGAAAATATCATCACAAAGAAAGCTTTGCCAAGGCAAGTGAAGAATTACATAAAGGAGATAAAATAATTCTATTTTTACCCCTAAATCAACAAATGCAAAGTATGAAACATATAATCCATAAACTATAAATACAATGCAAATTGAGGGTAAATGTGTGCAACTTAGATAGAAAATCCCCTAGAAAACCATATAAATATCATATTATATCACCCCCACACTTGAAATTTTGTACTCCTGGACAAAGACTCGAATCATCTTAAAGAAAGTACAAGCACATCAAAGAAGCCAGCACATTCAAAAGAGAATCTTAAGTCCTAAACAATCGACACCCCTTAGGAAAAACAAGAATGATATTGTGCATAATGCAGGCGATCAATCATAAGACATGATTGACCCAAGACGTATGAACACTAGAGATTCATTCAAGGCTAAAAGTGTTTAAACTCTCTCCTCTCGTGTTTACACTCATTCTTCTCTCCTCACTAGGTTCTTTTTTCACTCAATATCCAAATAGCAAACATCCTTCCATAGGCTTGTAATGACCCTAGATCTCCACTATGTTAGTGCTCATATTCAGAATCAAGAGGGCTTTAATGGGTTGTAAGGATAGAATAAGGCTACATGGAATAGATGATGACTATGCAAAAAATTTAGTATGTAGACAAATCCACAATAACCATAGTACTCTTCCTAAGAGTGTTAAACTGTGCTTTAATGTAATTACTACTACTGAGTCTCTTGAATGAATGCCTTATTATTATTTTTTTATAGCGATCTTAAGCTATTGTAGGTCCCCTTTTGATGCGACCTTACACATGGGTGATGCAGCACCGGTTACTCAGTTATTACTATTGTGGGTTCCCTTTTTACGCGACCCTACACATGGGTGGTGCAGCATCGGTTACTCAGTTACTACAACAAGCACTCAATAGGCCTTTGGCCCAACTCATAACTCTCTCTTCAACTCAACCATTTGACGTGAGTGCCAACAATATATGAAGTACCTCCGGTTACTAAGTAGAGTCTAGAAATGTCAGCGGAGTTGACTTTATTCATCATCATTTTTTTACATGGCATTTTAATATGAACATGGTAGTAGCAATTTGTTTTAATAATTTTTTCAAGCACAAATAATGAGATGAGATACTATGGAAATTGAAAACTACATATACACTTTGTAACTTGTCACGGTGGTTAAAAAGAAAATAAAGGTTCTAAGGGCTAGACAAAAGGAAAATGTATATAGCTTGTGTTTGGATAAATAAGGTGTGAAAAAAAATGCCTCTATCATATTCCAAATCACAAATATACATACAATTTTGACCAAGAGTCAAAACAAGTTCTAAAGCATGCAAACTACTGAATATACACTCAATGTATGGATTATCCTTCCAACAAGGGTTTTATCTTCTATGTTCATACACCACGTTTCAATCAATAACAATTGGTCACAAGCATTAGTTCACTTATCATACAAGTCAAACCACAGGGTGAAGATAAAAAAGATCAAAAGAAACACTCAAGAATATTTTGGAATCCCTAAAACACTCATAAAATCCTAGGGGATCCTTTGTCTGAGTCTAGGGTTCAAAAACTCAAGAGTGGTATGATTTTCAAGAGAAAATGGGGTGTAAAAGTTTTCAAAAGACGCACAAGTAGTTTTAAAAATAAGTCCCTCATGAAAAATGGTCCAAGTCACAACTACAAATTAGTGACGTTGCGAATGGAATTGGCAAAAGCATAAAATCTAAGAGAAATG
>JBAGKO010000011.1:3558241-3572849 GCA_037177275.1 Acacia concinna
AAGGCATCTATGGAGTTAGCCGTGATGGCTCTTTTGTACTCCTAGTCATATGTTATGTTATTTTATTTGCCACGACCATAAGGCTTCCGCATTTTATCAAATTATTTTATCATATTAAATATACTATTGTGTGGATTTGGCTATGAAACTATGAGGCGTTACACCCTCTTTGATCTAGCAAGTTCTAAACTAAGAAAGTATTGAAGCTCACCAAGATCCTTAATTGTGAAAGCTGAATCAAGATTAGACTTGACAGAAGTAATTTCAGCAAGATTATTACCAGCACGTACTACATCATCCACATAGACAAGTATGACAGTAAAAAAGGAAGAAGTAGCTTTGTAAAACAAAGAGTGATCAGATTAAGATTGCAAGTATCCACAAGAAAGCAAGGCAGAAGAAAGTTTAGCATACCATTGCATGTTGGCCTGTTTGAGGCCATACAAGGACTTTTGAAGCTTGTAAACCAGATTAGGCTGAGGTGGAGTGAAACCGGGAGGAAGATCCATATAAACCTCTTCATTCAAATCACCATGAAGGAATGTATTGTTGACATCCAATTGGTGTAAAAACTAGTTCTTAGCAGCATCAATAAAGAGAAGCATACGAAGTGTTGTCATTTTTGCAACTGGAGAAAAAGTATCAAAGTAATCAACCCCTTCAGTTTGTGTGAAACCTTTGGCCACAAGATGTGCTTTGTGCCTTTCAATATCACCATTAGCCTTATATTTAGTACGATAAACCCATTTGCAACTGATAGTTTTCTTTCCAGGAGGTAAAGAAGTCTGGTTCTGTTCAAGTGCCTGTATCTGCATTCATAGCTTGCTGCCAAATGGAATCCTTAACAGCTTGACGGTAAGTATGAGGATCAGAGGAAGAGGAAACAACAAGAGCAAAGTGTTTATAAGAAGGAGTTAAAGCATAATAGGACAAAACAGAAGATAAAGGATACTGAGAAGAGGTGTCACATGATGATGATTCATCTGAAGATAAAAGAGAACAATGATAATCATGCAGATGTTTAAGAGGGCGATGAGGCCTAGTAGACTTACGAATGAGGGGAGGAGGGGAAGTACTGGTAGGTGGAGAGGAAAGAGAGGGAATAACAGGAGTGGAAATAGGAAAAATATCATCCAGGATATAAGGGAAAGGCTGAACTGAAGGGTCTGGGGTAATAGTGACAGAATCTTGAAAAGGGAAGGTAAATTCATGAAAAACAACATCCCTAGATAGAAAAATATTATTAGAGTGTATGTCTAGGAGAATGTATGCTTTTGAACCAGAAGGAAAGCCTAGAAAAACACATTTACGAGACCTAGAGTCAAATTTAGAGCAATAAGAAGATAAAGGAGATGCAAAACACAAGGAACCAAAGACACGAAATTGATCATAAGAAGGAGAAATGTTGTATAAACGTTAAAAAGGAGTTTGATTGTGAATGATAGGAGAGGGAAGATGGTTAATGAGATAAGTGGCATGAAAAATAATAAAAGACCAGTAAGCTATGGGAATGTTAGATTGAAACAATAAAGCACGAGAAACATTCAAGATATGTTGATGTTTCCATTCAACAAGTCCATTTTTCTGTGGGGTATCTACACAAGATTTTTGATGTAAAATGCCTTTTGATACAAAGAAATGTGGCATGGAAAATTCAATTCCATTGTCTGTACGGAGGGCCTTAACAGTAGTAGAAAATTGATTTTCAATTAAAGAAAAAAAATTTGAAGTTGAATACGTGTTTCAGATTTAGTGCGCATTAGAAATAACCAAGTATAGCAAGAAAAATCATCTACAATGGTAAGAAAATATCTATGGCCCTGGACATAAGGAATTGAGAATAGACCCCAAATGTCAGCATGAATTAAGTCAAAAGGTTTACTAGTGGAACTGGTACTGATAGGAAAACTCAAACGTTTTTGTTTTGCATAATGACAAGTATCACAGGGAAATGATTGAGAAATACAAGGAATGATAGGATATGTTTTATGTAAGACATGAGAAATAGAATCAGAAATATGACCAAGTCGCATATGCCAAAGATGAGAGGAAGAATTAGGTAGAGAGGTAGACATATGAACTTGGGAAGTGGGAAACAAGGGTAACATATCTGCATGTAAAATGTATAGCCCATCAAAGATCTTAGCTGAACCAATCACCAGTAAAGTTTGGAGTAAGTGAGTCTGACAGGAATGAGAGGAGACAGTTAGAGAACAATTTAAGGATTTGGTCAATTTGGACACTGAAATGATATTAAAGGTGAAATTAGGCAAGAAAAGAACATTGGTAAGAGTCAATGCAGAAGAAAGTTTAATGGTGTCAGAAATAGATGCAATGTCATGTGAACCCGTAGGAAGGCTAACAGAAATAGGGGAAATCGATTGATAGGATGAAAATAAAGCTAGAGAACAACATACATGATCTGTTGCACCAGAATCAAGGATCCAAGGAATAGAGTAATGACAAGAAAAGGAATTACATATACCTTTGACAGGAGAATCAGTGGTAGAAATGTGATTCACCGAAACAGGAGTGCCAGTAGCAAGAGAAGATGAAGAGGAATTTAGAAGATGAAGCAAACATTGATATTGATCAGTGGAGAGTTGAGGAAGGATAGCAGCCAATGAGGATTGCATTTGAGGCATTGAGGTAGCAGTGACAGCATTAAGAGATAGACCAGAATCATGAGTAAGAACTTGATTAACTGAGAAAAAACCATTGGTGCGAGGTTTGGAGCCAGGAGGAAAGCCATGCTTTCGGTAGCATGTCTATTTAGTGTGGCGAGGTCTACCACAATAGGTATATACTTTATTATTGGCAACATATTTCGAACTAGAAGGACTAGCTGGACGGGGACCTTTGATAATCCAACCCTGGACAAGATTGTTACAGCGCTCCCAAGCTAGAAACAAAGAGTCAGACGCAGACGGTAGAGAGATTAAACCATCGATAAACTTCAACTTGTTCTTAGGGAGGAGAGCCATCCGCATAGCCCGTGCCCTGCTATGGTAATTCGAGCCATCAAGCGGAGGAGAAACAAGCACCAAAGCCGGATTTTCGCTAGGGTGGATGTAGTAAGGGCTGGTGAGATTGATATTAGGGTCTGCCACCATTGATGAACAGTGAGCTTCATGAAGAAGTCGAAGCCGCGAAGGTGAGAGAGAAGAAAGAAAACCTAGCATGAAGGATAAAAAGGAAAGTAACTGGTGAATGATACCATGTAACCAAAATATTTTGGGAAAAATGAAATGAATTACTTTATTCAATTATCAATAGTGTATTTATACAACAGTAGTATAGGCTAAGTTGTACATGGTAAATGAATAACTAATTACAATTATACATAACAATAATGTAACAAAATAGTTAATCTATGGTTGACAATCAAGTCCCCACCATCCACTTGAATCAAGTACAATATATGAAACTTGCAAGAGCAAACAATCGTTTAACTGAAAAAACAAATATTTGACAATTATGCCACACTGCCACAACCAAATTATAGGACTAAGAAACAGAATCTAATATGCATATGAAATTTAATTCACTAGAATTAGCAAGTTGATCAAGAGTAAATGCAGAAACAGAGAGAACTACGGTGTGAGAAGCTCTTTACAAAATGGAAGACCATCTTTAAAGATAGTATAAATAAGGGTGGCCACCATGAGAGACCCCAAAGCAGTAGACAGAGTTTTTAAGCTGATTGCCAGTGTAATCTTTGCTATAGTCACCGAATTTTGTTTGGGGGGTGGTGTTTGGAGGAGGTAGAGAATTTGGAGAAGGATTTATGAAAATAAGGACAAGGAAGAACCACGTCGTCGAATTGCCACCCTACATCTTTCACTACCGAAGAGTCACAATTGATGGAAGCCGTTAGTCATCCGTCTGGTTAAGGTGAAATTGCCCCAACTAAAACTTTCAGGGCAAAATTGCCCCTAAATGCATTCTTCCAGAGAAAATTTGGCTTTTTACCCTAAACGTAATAGCATTATTGAGTCATTTTTTTATGAAACATTTCTTTTAGACAGTTTTTCCTTGAACATTATTGAGTCATTTATATCTTAAAAAATATTTAATACCACGACAATATATTTCTAAAGGAGAAAACTTAGGTCCAATAATTGATATAATGACTATCTACTTTTCCATTAAAATATTGCCATATGAATTTCTTGACACATCAACAAAACGTCCCTTCCTTCTATATCTTGGATATAGAATGGGTAATTTATGATTGGGTCATTTCCACAGGATTTTGGCTTGCAAGCTAAGAAGTGTATATTCACACCACAGAGGGTAATTCTTATGAGAACACAGTAGATGAAGAAGAAGAATGGATGGTTAGCCACATTTGGGATTTGGCAAAAAATATGGTATTTTTGTTTTGTCCATAGAAAATAGGGACCTAAGTTTTCTTCATTTATAAAATATGAGTATCAAATTTGAATGGTTGAACAAAGAAGGAAAGAGTAGTGAGTGAAGGTCATATCTAGAAAAAAAAAGAGAGAGGAAAGATTAGGGAGAAAGACTAAAGAAGGAAAATATTTATTATAAAGTACCTAAAAAATTATAATTATTTATAAGGACAAAAAAATTAAAAAGTAATTTATTGATTATGTAATTAGCCTTTGTTGACCCTTAAAAATTTGGGGGGGGGGGGGAGAAGAAAGTCATCTTACACACATAAATGGTGATTGTGATCTCTTGTTGTAGATCCTATCCCAATCATCAATAAACAAAAAATCAGATCGGACTGGCCGATTTAACCAGTGAACCAGCCCTTGTCCTATCTGGAACAATTTAAAATTGGGGAATGGTTGAAGCGATATGAGATTGGTTGAACGGGACAGGGTTAAAAGAAAAGGGAAAAAATATGAAACTCATATATTTCTTTAACTTTCATTTTATTTTTGAAATTTTTAAAAATATATTAATATATTGTCGCTTATTTTATTATTATAAATGATAATAATATGTTTCTTTAACCTTCATGTCTATATATAGTGTTATTTTGCTATTGTCAATTAAATTGTAATATTTTAATATGGTCAATCCGACCTCCGGTTAGACCCCAGTTGAACCATTAACCCTAAATCAATGCCTCAACCAATACATTGCTCAGTCTGATTTTTTGTTCCTTGTCAATCATACACCGCACTAGTTTGCACACAAATTCAAATAAAATCTCTTAATTAAACTCACTTAAATTCTTTAGAATGATGATATGTTAATTAGCAAGCCTGTTAGTTATGAAACAAAGCTAAACTTTACTCAGCCTTTAGACTAAAATAGAAGGAAGATGCGTCTTTTTTTTTAGTGAAAGGAATTTTATTGATCAATATTTATAGATACATGGAAGATAAAAAAAAAGAAAAAGAAAATATCATATGACATGGGTTAACGCAAATGCATGTCTACAAGGATTTTCCTGGATTGAGTAATGTGCTTAAAGAAAGAGAGAACTTTATTGGTTAGTCATGCAATGTGGGTGGTTCTCTGACCAAAAAGTTTACGGTTCCTTGCTTCCCATAGCTTATAGCGTTGAAAACCAAAAGTCAAGCACCAAGAAATGTTATTCATGAGGTTCAGTAGATTCATTATGATCCATTCGTGAAAGCCAATATTGTGTCATTCAACATATGCCGTCTCACTCTTTCTTTATTTGTGAGGATTTTTTTGTTTAACACCAGCTAGAGAAAAACACGAATTCTCTGTGGGCCTGGCAGTTGGGGTTATCCCATTTAGGTTCCATTAAAGATTTATAAGCATAACTAACTATGAATCCTTCTTGATTTCATTTTTACCACAAACATTTGTCATGCCCCCTTCCCCCATTATGGGGCTTTACCAGAGCAATATGTTGCAATATATCTATAGGAAGGAGGTGATCCAATTGACTCCATTTTCATTATCTGTTTTAATCAAGGAAGGAAACGATGGTTCTTTATGCATAAGGGGTACTTATGGGAGTAAATGATAAATGCTTGAGAGGTCCCAAGTCCCCCACCTAGTTATCACTCCAAAAACAAACTCTTTGTGCATTAGCAACAAACCATTTAAGTCCTAGTTTCAGCTCATCCCAGATAGCTACAATTCCTTTCTATACAATCGAAGTACCTTAAGTCTTAGGTACACCAAGCTCAACCTCTGTCTATTTGTATTTTGCGCGAAGCACCCTTACCCAAAGAGCATTGGGCTCTGTGATAAGAGAGTGCCCAAGCTTTTTGAGGAAAGCAGAGTTGTGCTTATCAATGTTCTTAAATCCACATCTTCCATGCTCCTTTGGTTGACACATTGACGTCGATTTCATGAGAGGAACCCCTTTCGTTGACTTGAACTACCTCAGACGAATTGCTTAATTAATTATTGAATTGCGTCACAAGTACTTGATGGCAGCCTTGTCATTTGCATAGCAAATAGTAGGATGGAGGATAGTACCGATTGTGCTAGTGTTATATGACCTAATGAATGAGCTTTCCATCCTAAGAGTTTGAACTAAATCTTCTCTACAATGTAGTGGTAAGTATCCTTGGTGATTCTTCCATGAAGGATAGGTATTCCAAGATATCTGCCAAGGTGATCTGTCTTCTAAAATCCCAAGGTATTAGATATTGAGCTTGTAAGTTGAGCTGTGACGTTTTTGGAAAAAAAGATTCTAGTTTTGCTACAGCTGACTTTATGCCCAAACGAAGCACATAATTCATCTAGAATCTCCTGGATTAGCTCGGCTTAATGAGGCTCGGTGGTGCTAAAGAGTAATAAATCACCAGCAAAAAATAAATAAGAGAGCTTTGGGCTGCTTCTTCCTATTTTGGTTGCTTGACATTCTCCTTGGTCGACTTTTGCCATTATAGCTTGTGGTAATCTCTCCATATATAGTACAGAGATATATGGTGATAATGGGTTGCCTTGTCTTATGCCTTTGTGGTTGTAATGTTGTTATTGGCTTTTCATTCCATAAGACTTGCATAATGGTTTAGCTAAGGCACTTCTTCATTATCTGGACCAATTTACTTGGGATCTTAGCATCTTGCATAGTTTCTTCAATGAATTCCTAGCTGATTCGGTCAAAGGCTTTCTCAAGATCCACTTTTATAGCCATCCAACCCTTTTTGCCTGTTTTCCTTCTCATGGAGTGTATGACTTCTTGTGCTATAATGATGTTGAGAGGGGTGGGTAAGTATGTCCATAGATGGTTGGAGTCTATTGGCAACAATTTTTATGAGTAGATTATACACCACGTTGCAGAGGCTGATTGGCCTGAAATCTTTCATCAACTGTGGATGCTCCATTTCTGGGATCAATGCTATAAGGGTGTGATTGAACTCCTTGTTAATGTCCTCACCTTAAAAAATCCTCTTAAGCTTCGTGAAGAGTGACCCGCCAATTGTTTCCCAGTGAGATTGGAAGAATAAGGCATGTAGTCCATTGGTACCAAGTGATTTAAGGGAATGCAGTCAGGCTTTTTTAGTTTCTTCCCTTGTTAACTCAGCATTTAATTTCTCAATTAATAAGATGGGGAGTATTGGAAACAAACTTGAGACTTTATATTCATTGCGGTCAACTTGCTCTGAAAAGTATAGTGCTTGGAAGTTACAGCTGGACATATGCTCCAGGTTGTCTTGGTCTGCTTCCCATGCACCATCATCCCTTTTTAGCATTAAGATACATTTATGTCTTCTTCTAGTCATAGCAATTATGTGGTAATAACATGTATTCCAATCATAGTCACTGATACATTAACTCCTGGATTTTTGCAACCATAGGAGCTCATCTTGTAGGCTAGCATCTTCATATTGCTTTAGAAGAGACTTTTATATTTCCAATAGGTAAGATGAATTTGGCGAACCTTCAAGAGCTTTATGTACCCCATTGATCTTCTGTCGAAGGACGTGTTTATAGCGACATACATTACCAAATACCTCATCATTCCAAGCTGTAACATCTCTTGTGAATTGAGCAATATTTTCTGTAAGTATAAGGGAAGGGTTCTAGGATTTCATGATTAATTCCTTAAAGCCCTCGTGTAAGATCCAAGAGGCTAGAAATCGAAATAGTTTTTGTTTGGGCCTGCTTGTATTTCCTTGCATGATAAAGATGGGTTTGTGGTTACTTTGGATTTTAGGAAGGTGCATGACTATTGAGTTTGGCTATAAGGACAACCATCTTACGTTGCTCACTGCTCTATCTAGTTGGACCATTAAGTCACCTCGTTGCCAAGTGAATTTTGGGCCAACATAGCCTAAGTCTAAAAGCTCAATTGCTTGGAGGAAGTCCCTGAAGGCATTGTTGCCTTATGAAGCTCTCAAGGAGCTACCTTTCCTCTTATCTCTTGTGATTGTTGCATTAAATTCACCTACAAGAAGCCACAAAGTCTTACTATCGATCTTACTATCGACATCAAGTTTGAGTATATCCCTTTATAGTCGAGCCCTCTGGGAAGGGTTAGGCTACCATACACAGCTGTAAATAAAAAAATCTTCCTATTTGAGAGTTTTTTACCAAAGTATGAACAAATTGCTTATGGTTAGCTAGGATTGTCAATTCAACCAAATCTTTCCATAGTACCCAAATTTTTCCTGAGAATCCCACAACTTCAATTTTGTGTGAGTTTGGGAATCTTGTCTTCTTTATCATCTTATCCGCCTATTGGCCAGAGATCCTGGGTTCAACAAGCACTAAAATATCCAGACGGAGGCTTTAAAGGAAGCCCCTCCAAGGTTTGTAGGAAATGACCAGAGTCTGCCCTTTGGCAGTTCCAAACTATTATTAAGCTATCCATTTGAGATTTTTAGTGCTCCATGTCAGAGCTTTCTTGTAGATCATTCTCAACCTACTCATTATCGCAAGTGTCCACAAAGTGCATTTCGTCATATGATGGAATTGAGGCACCAAATGCTTTAGTGAGGGCTTTGGCAATTTCTTTTGATGAGGTGCCCACAATATCCTTGGTTTTGGGCTTGAGGTTTTTCATTTTGACTCTAGGTTGGATTTTGACGCTGCTTTTCCTTTAGCCTTTCTCAAGGGGTTTGGGATTGATGTTTTCTTTACCCTATTGTGGGAGTGCATTGGGCTGGGGTTAGATTGGCCTATCTTCACTTACTAGGCAGGAGTTGGTTTTAGCCTGGAGAGCTTGATGTGTTTCAGTAAAGGAGATGGCCACATATTTGTTTGAGTTTAATGACGTCAAGATTCGGGATTCTATGCAAGCCTTAGAATTGAAAAGTGTGTCTTGTGCAATTGTGCATGAGTCCGTAGAGGTGCTTTTCTAACGTTTGATTGACTTTCCTTGGAATCTATGCCCAGTGTTCACTTAACCCAAAGGCCTTTCTTTTGTTTATTCCTTTGTAAATCAAACTATGGGCCCAAGGGAGATTGTATAACTGGGGTGGAGTGCCTCTTGTCTGGCTGCTGACGGCTCGTACCTTCTAATGAAGCCAAAAGCTTATACTTGTTTCCCTCGTTATCACTAGAATGGGGTATGGCCTAATCATTCTTTTTGTTGTTATGTAAGTATCGCCCTGGGAAGGACTTGCACCTAAGCCCCAAACATTTTGTCTTCATGTGTTTTGCTTTCACGCACTTTTACTGTTGATCCAGTCATATCGTGGCTTCCCATCTCCACCGGAGTAGCCACCACTGACGAGGTTGAAGGAATGGCCACCAACTGAACTTGGTTTTTCAAGTTGCATGTTGTTTCCATATGCCCATATCTTCCATAATGGTAGCAAATTGTTGGTAGTCTTTCATACTCTACGAATTGCGTAATTCCATCTAATTTAATCTTGGATATTAGTAGCTTGGTTAGATCAAGCTTAACCGCTAGTTGAGCAAACCTAGCTTTATTCAAATATTCTATATTATAATCAATTTTCAGAACCTGCCCTAACACTTCTCCAATGGTTCTAAGGACACTTTTGTGATAATAATGGTATCGGAGTCTCGGCAAGCGAACCTAGCTAAACACTTGCTTGATTTCTAAATTAGTTGGCGATATAGATGGTTCCCAAGGGTGGACTGTGAGATAGCGACCCATCACCACCCAGGGGCCTCCAAGCATTGCATTTTGGTAATCTTCCTTGTTGCTTAGCTTGACCATATAGCAGCCTCCTTTTAGCTCTGTAAGCTTACAGCCTCCCGTGGGCTTCTAGACTTAGGATTTTAACGTATAAGATGTCTTGTCTGATGAATCTTCCTAGTAGTTTCACTACTACCGCAAATCCCATATACTGGGCCATAATATCCTTGACCCTTTGGGAAAAATTAATGGATGGTATCTACCCGTCCAATTGGATGGTTACATCCTCATGTTCGACCGATAAGTCATACTGCTGGGTTACTAGTTCTTCCTCATATGTAGGGTTTTACACCTATGAGTTTTTCCTTAAAGGTTGGTTCGCTGGTTTTTCCAGCTTGCAACAATGAATTTTGATCATTTGGGCATAACTTCTTGGTTCCTCTGCTCTCCTTTGAGGCTGGAATGCGTGGTTCTTTTCCTGAGAGTTGTTACCTCAGAACTTTGTTCCTCGTTAGTGGCAAGTGCTATGTCTTTCAGGTGAGTCTCTGTAGCAAAGGGTGTTCTCGATCTGTCACGCTCACGTTGGAATTCATCTTCTTCCATTTCCGTTCGCAAGTGAAGTAGTAGCGGTGGCTGTAACTGTAGGAGGCTGCCACAGTAGGCAACAGTTAAAGTTCACACAGTCTCAAAGATGGAGCTTCTCTCTCCCCAGGAAGATGTATCTTTCATCGTTACTGTTATGAAACAGGGTTGGTTTTTTATATTATAACTATCATAATATCTATAGATATAATATTATATAATATATTGTTTAGTCATGAGTACCTATAATTATAAGAAAATATTTGAGATGATAATTTTTACTATTGTAAATTAAAATATCTATGTGGATATTTTATTTTGATACATAGATTTTTTTTTTTTAAGTCCTTTACAATTATTTTTTTATCATTCTCCAAAGAAGAAGAAGAAGAATAATGCAGTTCACAAGTGTAGCGAGTCCTGATTCATAAATGCCGCGATTTTCATTTTATTAAAAAATCTTTTCATCTTTAGCCCACGGATTTCCCGCCTACTCATCTGGAAACTGGTCTCAGGTCCCCATTGACATTACTGCGGGTTCGACTTTGAATTCTGTAATTCAACCTTCAACGTTTCTGCTTTCTACCCAAACCTTTCTCAATAAATCCATTATCGTGATCAAGTCTTCTTCGTAGCTTTATGTTCAATCCAGCACCTCCAATCAGATCTGTAAGTTACCCGAACTCAGTTTCAGAGTTTCCCCCATAGGTTTCTCAGCTTGTTCTGCTAAATTGTTGGTATTTTAATTGATTTCTTTGAATACGGTTGATGTTTCTGATTTTGCCCTCGAGTTTTTTGAGAGATTACCTTGGCCAGCATTCTGCTTCATTTGCTAAGGAATTACCAAAAGTTAGAAGTTGGCATCTCTGATCTGTTTGATTGACAAGAAACCCGATTTAATCGACCAAGAAAATATTGTCAGGCTTTAAAATAGTCAAGGAGAAGCTACTTTGATAAATTTTTGCCTCTACCGTTTCGTCCTGCAATCTGATTTCTTGCATCGTTTCTTGGCAACACTTACTGCTGTGTTAACGTTCTTGAAACTCCTCCACCACAGAACACACGTATGAGGAAGTTAGGTTCCGATTTCTTAAGTGAAAGCTGATCACTTAACTCCTGGTCACAGTAATGACCATAGGAGCGTGTTGTGACTAGTATTGATAGGAAAGGCGTTGTTTTTCATATAAAGACAAGTAGTCCCGGGCTTCCGTCATATACTTGAACTCCACGCTTCATAGGATTAATCATGAAAAGGTTTTCCTTTACAATTCCTGGCCCTTTCTCCAGCTATTTAAGTCTGTCGTGATCAATTGGAACTTTGTGACCTTTTCGCAGAAGGCATATCAAACTTACTACCAACAAAACTTTACTCCATGTCAGACACCTTTCCCCGTATTGCATTTAGTGTGAGAACATCTGATTGATGAATTGTGCAGCATACACTAGAATTTATTTGATATATCGATATTGACACAGATGATATATTGATTCCTGTTTACAGCTAAAACTAGAAGGAAAATGTTTACCATCTACCACTCTAGTAGCACTAAAAGCTTGCTATAATGTCACTGGGCGGATACGCTTCTTATTAATTACGACTTAAAACAATATGCGCTCTTAATGTCTTATTAATCTAATCTCTCGCTCATTTCATGCAGGATCGATAATTACACGTTAGTATATGGTCAGTGCAACATATGTCTTCATGAAATAGCATAAAAGCTCTGGCTTTCTTCCAACATGGACAAGAAAGAGTTAGTAGAGACAATCGAATCAAATTCTCAGGCTGTTCAAAAGCTGGAAGATGTTCCTACTGTCCACAATGAAAAGGCCAAATCGCCAGAAGAGGTAAAAAGTCAAAGTATTGGCAGTTATGATCTCGCGTCAGACAATAAGATGGCAGATGAGCATGAGAGTAATGTCATGAAGACAGAAACTGAAGATGAATCCTTGAATAACGTTGGACAAAACTCCTCCGATGATAATGTCGATGGCAGCAAAGTGTCTGAGTTTTACAGTCAAGAAGGAATTCTAGATATGATTTCTGGACAAAATGACTTGGCCAAAGGGATGAATGAGGGTGGGAACGTGGAACCCACACTAATGAATCAAAAGACAGATGAAATTCCTAGTGAAGACAATAATCTAGAGCCCGTGTTTGACGGAACAGAGGTTCCTGGTATGGAAGCTGGCAGAAGCACGGATCACTGTTCTTTGGACTTGAATGCTGATCATGATACTCATGGTGTGATTGAGAAGGCTGTGGCACTTAAAAATTTTGTTAGGGAGAGAAGTGCTGTGGCAGTCTCTACTGTGCTACGTCGCCTTTCTGGAAAAGGTGACGAAGGTTCCCTGAGCAATTCTGATGATGAAAGTAAGAATGCTTCTGAATCCTCAAATGTGGATTCTACTGAGAAAAAATCTTGGAACCCCCTAAATTATATTAGGAGGTCATTTGATGCTGAGTCGGAAGGCAAAAATGAAAGTAGGGAACCAATAACTGGAGGTCCTCAATATCCCATAGCCATGAAAGGAAGGATTATACTCTACACAAGACTAGGGTGCCAGGAGTCTAAAATAGCGAGGCTATTTTTGCATAAGAAACGGCTTAGGTACGTTGAAATCAATATTGATGTGTACCCCAGCAGAAAGCAGGAGCTTGACAAAATTTCTGGATCTACTTCCGTTCCCAAGGTGTTTTTCAATGAAATACTTATTGGAGGTTTGAATGAGCTAAAGGCCCTAGATGAATCTGGTAAGCTCGATGAGAAGATTGAATTTCTCATTACCGAAGCGCCATCGATTGAAGCTCCGTTGCCGCCTCTTTCTGAAGAAGATGATGAGTCTTGTAGTGGCGCTCTCGATGAAATGGCTTTAATTGTCAGCAAAATGAAAGAATCTATTGTTGTGAAAGACCGATTTTACAAAATGAGGAGGTTCACTAAGTGTTTTCTTGGCTCCGAAGCTGTGGACTTCTTATCAGAAGATCAATATTTGGAAAGACAGGAGGTAAGCTTAGTTTTTTATGTCATGAGCATGGATCGAACTCTAATACGTATACAAACGGTGCATGAATCTCTAGACGTAATGATCACATAAAATTTGATCGTCCATAACGATGTCAATATATGTATTAGAACTTGACACGTGACTTCCATCAAAGTCTTACAACGCATCCCCTAGCATCGGGTCGCTGTTTTATCTAAATTACATCAAATAATAGTTTTATTCCGGTTGGATATCTTTTTGTCTATTACATTTCCATGTTATTTGGTCATGGTGGTTTCGGTTATTTTGACCAGCAAAAGAAAACTTAATTGCAAGCTTTCCTCTCTTTTGTTGCCTTGTCAGAAGGGCGTATGAGGCATGATTTGATGATATTGACTTTCCTGGTTTTTTATTTGTAAAGTTTGCTTTGTTTGTCTAGTTGTCATACCGCACATGTTGATACTATTCTTAACTATAGTTCTTTTGTCTGAGCGTGTTTTTTTTAAGTTGCAGCGATGGCCCTGAACATTGCTTTCTGAAGCGGTGATTTTAAAGCTCATATCAAACCGTTTGTCAGTTCCTAGAATTAATTTGACCTCCAAAATTAGTCCAGATATTGAATTTTACCTGTGTCCCTTGTTTGCATGCTTTGTTATATTATTTTCATGGCTACCACATTTGACTAGATGGTCTACAAAGTTTTTAACATCCTGCAAGAGTGATTTATATTTTATTGTACGTAAAGCTCTATTGCATTGTATTATCTCATATAGCCGGCATTTTCTAGCGGGATAAGGCTTGTTGTTTTTGCATGTGTTCATTGGTGATGATGTTTTTGTTCAAAAATTAATGAGAAACTTGATTTCTTTATGATATTGTCATTTAATGTACACGTTCAGTCTAAGGTAATGGTTGAATATACTTGAACCACCAATAAGGGGCGAGTGTAATGACGTTTCTGGAAAGTTTAACGTCCTCGTAATAACTGTTACTTGGTCAGCTTGTCCACATTATGCAAAT
>JBAGKO010000011.1:3578546-3592433 GCA_037177275.1 Acacia concinna
CATCCTATAAAAAAGCAATCATGATTTAAACCTAAGTATTTCCCATTGCCACAGCCTGCATCGAGGATCAGAGACCCAGATGGTAAAGATGACAAAAATGAGGCAACCTTCGGCCACTTGGCAAACCGGGTTGAACTGAAATGGGGAGCAATAGCATCATAAACATTGTGCACATACTTCTTTTCAATTTCCGGGGTGGACTTGACGCTCACAGATGAAGGGTTAGAATTTTCACTTCCTGGCAGAGAATCTATGCTGCCATGTTCTGCATTCGAGGCAAAAGTATACAAACTAGATGCGACTTCAACATTCATGTTTTTCATTGAGACAGTTTTTGAATGACGGATGCAAAGGCTATATGAAATATGCAAACCAAGGGTCTTCTTAGATTGATCGAGGAATCCACTTGATTTAAGAAAATTAAGAACCATCAACATGCCACATTCTACCAGACATCACCTGCATGAAGAAGATGCAAATATAGCCAATGAGTTGCTTGTCTTTAAAAATCTATGAACAATAGACACACTAGTTAAATATCAATAATTTCTTTTATGGAGGAAGGTAAGCAGATAACAATAAGCTCAAAGACTTAAGCAGAGACTAAAATGAGGTGCTATTTTCGGAGAATAAAATTTGTCAAAATAAATAGCGCAGAATTACCTGGAGGAGAACTAAAAATCAACTACAGCGTGGATTCAATGATAACTAATGTCTTCAACAGAATTACTCGGTTCCAAACTCTCAATTACTGCACGATTTTAAAGAGTTGGAACTAAATCCAACTGGCTGACTTTCTTCAACCACTTATGCATGGCTTCCTCTCCACACTGCAAGAAAAATGCAAAGGCATATATAAAGGTGTCCCCAGTACGCCTTAAATCTTAAAAAATTTTCGCTTTATGTTGAATGATTGCTCCTCTAGTCTTGACCAGGAATAATCAGGGAGTGTAAGGGGGCTTTGTTATACGTTTTTTTTCAGTAAAATCTTGAAATCTATGCAGCTACGAGCTCACTCGCTTTTAATTTCGGACGTCAACTCCTATCGTCCATCCAATTCGTGCATTACTATTTTAGTGGAACTTCGAATGGTTTGAGAAATCTTAAAGTTTTAACTTCCAAACATGAATATACACTGAACATGTGATAAAAATTTTTGATATCTCTTTGTAACTAAAAGTAGCTGGACTCACATGACAGTATCTTCAAACTTTGCTCAGAGAAATGCTATTTACTGGAGAAACAGACCGTCTAACTAACCAACCTTGTCATACTCGTCTTCAACTAAGTTGAGAGCAGCAATGGCATTCCCCAGGCTGGAGGTTTTGAATACGATCTATACAGCACAAGCCTGAGACGACGGAGATGAATAATTTGCCGCCGCCCCGCGGCGCCTTTTCCCTTTTTTGCAACTCTCTCTGCTGTTGCCCCCGAGTGGGTTATGGGCCTAAAGATGGGCTACTTCTGTAGCATTTAATGGGCCTTCTTCTACTTCAGAAAATTGATAGGTGAGTATTTTTTTTAATGGCCCACGTGGAAGACAAGCGATCAAATCCCATAAATTAAAGTAATTAGTCCATGAATAACATATCAAACTTCAAAATAATGAATTCATAATTTTTAAATAAATTAAAATTTGTTACAAATATCGAAAAGGAAATTGAGATATTGTCAGCCATTTATTTCAACTAATTACATGATTTTTTCCCAAATTAATTGCATGATTAGTTGTTGAAACAATAGAGTAATTGAGCAATTAATCATGATATCCCCACCCCCCAAATAAAATTAATCACGCTGGGAGAGACATTTGTTTAGATTGAGTGAAATAATAATCATCTAACAAAGACACAGTTGTAAAATCAACATAAACAATATTTTAAAACAAATAATTACAAGTTTTAAATAACAATGGTATTCAATTTCCATGAGAGATGGTAATCACATTAGACTTCATATCACTTGATTAATTTGATTTTTTTGAGCATTTTTATTCAATGATTTTTCTAATATTACTTCCTCGCTACTACAAATAAGCGTTTTAACGTCTGTTTTAAAATACTCTGAGCATCTGTTTTTAAGGGGAAATCTATTTAAGTGATGTTAATTTTTTTTTTTGAAAAGACGTGAAATTGCTGGATAATGTGAAAACCCCATCGTCTAAGATTTGTACCCTAGATATGGATGCAAATGACACAGTCTTGCTTCTGAAAGAAACAATGCAAGAAATCAAAGTGCTTCTGAAAGAAACAATGCAAGAAATCAAAGCTATACCCAAGAATAATGAGTCAATAGTTCATTTATTAGGTAATAAACTGCATGACCTCTGGGGATTTAGGAAAGGAAGGGTGGTAATATACTAGTAGGGGCATACAGTAGTATGATTTATTGTAGTCTGTATAGGTGTTACAGAGAGGCATACCAATAATCTTCTAGCGCTAGAAACAGTGAAACATATCCCGTACACCATGCAAGGAGTATACAGTAACAAGAATCCTTACCCTTAACCTGTATTGCTTTATGTTGTCTACTGTTTGTTGTATGTTGTGTTCTGATTGTGTTAGCCTGTATGCATGAGAAGTATGACTCCTTATTTGTGCCTTGACTATTTGAATTTGAGTTTGGATTAAGTCACGTGTAGGCTCGTGGTACACAGTATGTGCCGAGAGAGAGGGCACTAGAGGTAAACTATGAGCATAACTTATAACATGACATGTATTGTATTACGTGATTTCTGATTATAATTCTACTACTGAGGTTTCCCAAGAAACTTTACCCTCTACACAGTGCAAGTGAAAGTACGGAAAGAGGCAAGACAATGGAACATGCTTAGAGATAGAGTTATATTTGTTGTTTCTTAGCATGTAATCATGTACAATAGGATAAATGTATTCTATGGATTTTGGTTTTGTGCCTCTCTGTTAATGAGAAAAGTTGTTTTTTTGTTTTGTATGTGTCAAAATTTTTAATTTCTCTATTTCGACATATAGACATGTCAGTAGTTCCTAGGGCCATTGTAAGGTAAGGGACGAAGAATGGTCGAAAAGTGGGATGTTACCGGTGGTCTTATAACCCTCAATTATTTTTTTTAAGTTTGAGTCAAATTTTTATGTACATAGCTTCCATGAATATTTAATATCCATGAAAAAGATATAAAAAAAATGAAGGGCGTCCCACCTCAAGTTTTAAAAATTCTGAATTTTGAATTCATTAAACGTAAACTAAGATGGATTTTTTTTGTGGCGCTTCTCATATAGAATTGGATAATAATTACACATCATATATCTTCACTTAAACATATTTTAAGTTGTGTTTTATAAAAAAAAAATGGATTATAATGAAGTCCTAATGAAAGGACTTTATCCTAATAACAATAGAAGAGTAGGCAATGACAAGTTCTAGAGTAAGAAATAATAACAATTCACTTATCTTTAAGACTTATTGATAATTAAATTCTTTAATTGGGAACTCATTGTAATTTCTAAAAAAGACTCAAATCTCCACATATTTTCTCCAAGATGCGCGCGCGCACATATATATATATATATTATTGATCCGGATATTGTATTTACGGCACGAGTATATGGGTTGCATTTAAAAAGAGGTGGAAAGCAAGTAATGATGATGTATAATTAGTATTTTGAATATACACCTTTAACACGAAGATTACTTAATGGTTTGTATCAAATTATTGACTTTCCAATGTCTCTTACAATGTATCGTGTATGTGGCAAGGATGCCAAATCAAATAACTTCCACTTACACGCACTTGTTAAGGGAAACAATGGGACCCAAAAAAACAAAAACGTTTCCATTTGATATGGACCAAAACTCATAATCACGTACACTTGACCATTATTTGATATCCACAGCTAACACCTTCTCAAACATATCTCGCGTAGTCATTTAATTTTGTGCATGGAAAGATCAAGAATGATCCTTATGACTATAGAGAAATCATCTGAAAAAACCGAACATGATTCGCATGAGATTCAGTTATAGCTTAATGATTTAAATTTCAGAATTTTAAGAAAAGAGAATGCAAAATATCAAAACTTGGTGCCCATACGCTATTAAAGATACTTTTAAAAAACAATTAAAACAAACCCGCACAAAAGGGTAATAATTCACATTTTACAAATTACATGACTATAGTCAGTGGCCGTGAAGGGGGTGGGTCTTGGAGTACACAGGAAGCCATTTCCACGTAACCGTCAAGGGAGACGCTAAATGGGCTTCTCTCACTCTCCAACTCGTTATCACAACAAGTCGCATCCCTCCCTTCTTCACCATCATCTTCCTCAACTCCCTCTTCTGAGATGACGAGCGCAATTACGAGTCTACCATTTTCTCTCTCGAATTCAAAATGTTGGTGGCGCTTTGATCTCTCTACTCTAGCTACAAGCCTCCCGTCGTAATACTCTCTCTTCAAAACCCATGGATTTCGATCCATGGGCGGTGGGTACTGCCTCGTCACTTTGCTGCTCCGAGATCGAACCCTAGTGAGGTTGTTCAGAGGATTAGCTTCGTAAACCTCCTCCAAATCAGACGTCGTCATGGAAGCGCCACTCTCTGTTCCGATGAGATCGTCTATTACAGAGCACACAAACATCGCTCTCTCCATGATTGCGCTTGAGTACTGAAGCGTATGCGACCAGATCACACGAACATGGTCTGGTTCTGAGTGAGGATTGTGATCCTCTTGAGGTTTGTTAGGAATCAGGAGATCATGTTTTTTGAGAGGGTGGAGACTGGTTTGAAGTTTTATACTATAATGGAGTGATAATGGCTACGTTGCTAAAAAATGACAACGATTAGGAGATCTGTTCACGTCTTAGCAGTGAAGCGATAAAAGTTATCCACATGCAAATATCCTGCGGGAAACTAATTAATTGGGAAATCAGATATATGCATATGGTGTTTAATTTGCCAGCTGGGAGTAATTAAAATAATTTATTATAAAAAATTTGGATACGGTGCAAATTGATTCGATAAATGTACGAAACATGGTAAGGAGCTACAGCGGATTAGATGAATTTTATGCCCTTTTAAGAAACAACTATTGGTTTGTGTTTAGCCATTATTTTAATATTTCATAAAAATTACTAATAAACCAATAAGATATTAGTTGATGTGTTAAGTCGCTTTACTCTTAAAAGGAGAGGCGGAAACTCGCTCTAAATTTTGGACATAATAATTTTTAGCAACAATAAAAATGTCTAAAATACTTAAAAACTAGTAAAACTTTATGCTTATGTACATGTTTGGATTAGTGGTAAAAATTACTTTTCTACTATGATTTACAATGTATAAGGCAAGAGTGTAAGAAAAGTTTTATATCTATCTATGTAAATATGTTGTTTAAACGCTAATTCAAATAGGTCCTAATTTTGAATCCACATTTTTTTATGTGGACAGGTATTATCCACAACTTCTATAATTTTTTTTTTCAAATTTGACTCATATATATTGTTTTCGCAATATGTGATTAACTTACTAGGAGTTTCAAAACACGAATACAAATTACAAACATGATGCATGCATGAATAAAATATAATTGGGGTCTGTGGACCTGTCATTATGTTGTGGTTTTAATTTTATAAGTAAGTTATGATCTTGAAAGCTAAACCAATGAAATTGATAACCAGTGCAGTGGAGGAATTTATCGAAGAGAGAATTTCAATCAACGACTAAGCAAGTTAATTTCAGGTAAAGTCCAAAACATTTTAAAATTTTAGTTAAGCTAAGGACCAAAATAAAAATAATTTTTTTACGTAAACAGACAATAATGTCTCTTATCTCATGAACAAGTGAAATCATCATATGAACAAGTGTGAAATTCTTCATGAGTAAGTGAAATTCTCCTCTAAACAAGTGTACAATTTTAACAACTGGAAATTAATATGTTATTTATAGGAGGTATACATGTTCACGAAGAGTTGCACATTTATTTATAGGAGGATCTTACTTATGAACAAGTGTGCAAATTTAATAATTAAAAATGAATATGTTGTTCATATGAAGATTATATCTATCCACGAAGAATTGCACATTTGTTCATAGAAGAATTTTACTTATTTATGAGATAAAAGACATTATTTTCTTTTTACCTCAAAAACTTATTTTTATTTTGATCTTTAGACTTTAATTGAAATTTGAAAAAAATTTAGGCTTTAACTGAAATTAATTTATGTTCTTAGCCCTCAACTAAAATTCTCTCTTTATCAAAAGGAAACTATATTGAAATAAATGATTTGGCGTTAAGCACTATTTCAATATTTTCATCTAACGTGCATGAAAATCTTGCAATAAATGCAAATGAGTGGAGGCTGAAGTACAATAGACCAAAAACACAGATGCATGAGTGAATTGGGCCTTAATGAAGCTCAACCTACCAATAAGCTAAAGCAATCAGGTTTTGTATAAAGAAAGCCTAATTAGCTTTCACCTTTTCTTATTAAAAAAGCCATCAAGCTTTAAATTAAGACCATGAGTACATTTTAATACATGATAATTTTTTTAAAAAAAAATTACGGAGTACATAGTAAGTAAAAAAATTGAATAAAAATATAAAACAAGTAAGTATATTTAGCATACTTATAATCCAACGAATTTCTTTAGCGTAATTTTTGTTGGTCAAAATTCTCAGGAGTGCAATTTACTATCCAATGCTTGTCATTTTTTATAACATGCATACTGCTTTATTCGGGTTTCCATTTATAAAAAACAAAGTTATTCTGAGCAGATGTGCAAGTTGATGGGAAATTGCAATGCCAGGGAACATGAAATTGATGCTTTGGGCAAAAAGAACATTTACGAGTTTTCCATTTCGTGTGATGGATCATACGTGCGTTGTTTTTGCCTTTTGCTTTGGTATGAGGAATCGTAATTCAAAAAGTGGGGACTCCACCGCTTTTTCCACTTTTCAAACAAAAAGAAAAAGAATCCCAACAACTATAGCACGACACTCTCTGAGAAAGACACGTAGCATCATCAATTACGTGTTTTCTGGTGGTTTCCTCTCTCTCTCTCTCTCTCTGTGACGCCTCTTCAACCTTAATAAACCGTTTCATTATGCTATGGCCATAATAATGTTATTATGCGTTGAGCTGCCACCCTGCTTCTGCCAAACTCCTAGCCACCACATCACCTTTTCAAATTTTGGATTTTTCTTTCACTTTTTGGACCACCCATCTCTCTCTCGTCTTCGTTTTTCTCAATTTTATATTCCGATTCCGACTCACTTCTCTATACACATATGCCTTCCCTCCACTCTCCCTCCGCCACGTCCACCGCAGACATTATTGGAAAGCTCAAAGGTGCGCATTGCGCACCCCGACCCCTTCTCAGACTCGGTCATGTCATTTCTTAACTTGCCACCTTACTTTTTTTCTGTCATAAGAGGAAAGCTTCACCCTTTCTTCGAACTTGGTTGGTCCTTACTCAAATTTCACTACCCATTTTCACGCCTCTGTCTCGCCCAAGTCTCATTTTCAGATCCAGTTGTTTTACTGCAATTTCGACTTTCAGCTTAGCTGACATTCCTGGAATTAGAGCTGTTTCCTCTGTTAAGTTCATTGTCATGGCGTTTCGCTTTGTGTTGTGTTTGTTACTAGCGAATGGTCTGTTAGAGGGAACTGACGCGCTGGCATTTTCGTCCAAGCTGATACACGTATATTCCGATGAGGCCAAGGCTGTCTGGGCTTCTAGAAGCAAGAATCTTTCGGCTGAATCGTGGCCCAAGAGGAATAGCTCCGAGTATTTCAGGTTGCTACTGGGCAGCGATTTGACGAGGCAGAGGATGAAGCTGGGTTTGCAGCATGACTTTCTGTATCCTTCTGAGGGAAGCCAGACATTGTTCTTTGGCAATTATCTAGACTGGTGAGTTGTTCGGCCTGTTTAGTTTCTAGGAAAATGCTGGAAAGCAAAGCCAAATAATGCTCGAATCTTTATCTTTGCTTTATTTATTCTACAAATGAATAGGATGTCCTCGACTGAATTGAGCCAGTTATTAAGCTGCACTGATTAAAAAAGTTTCCTTTCCCCTTTTGCTCTTTGTTTATACAGAATCTTTTCTAATCCTTGCTCTGGCTCAACTGTCCCTCCCAAATTAAAAAGAACATTCTCATTACAGCCAACTTTCATACCCTTTGGTACCTTTTTCATAGTTCTATATTTTGTTTCGGTGTGAATGTTCGTGGTTTCACATTGGACTATAACTGAACCAGCAGAGTTGCAATCGTGATAGCAACGCGAGATTTTGTAAGAAAGGATAACACAAAAAAACTATGGTAGTGGCCTATCTGTTGTGCAAACTCCATTGTTATCGACATGCTGATATATTTCTGGACATTGGAAATTTTTATTTTCTTGAATATTTAAATCACTGCTGGTGTTAGGTGTTTTATGATTTTCTGAAGCTCGGAAAATTGCAATTTTTCAAACAGAATTGGAGTCCTGTATCTCAACCCAGTATTTAAGGGAATGCTCCATGGGCACGCTAAGAATCACATACATTGTTATACTTTTTTATTTGTGGTTTTGGATTTTCAGGTTGCATTACATATGGATTGATATAGGGACTCCGAATGTTTCTTTCCTTGTTGCATTGGATGCTGGAAGCGATCTGCTTTGGGTCCCATGTGATTGCATAGAATGTGCTCCCTTGTCGGCTAATTATTATAATGGGCTGGTAGGTCTATGATACAAACTTCTTATTTTCTCTTCCTTTTTAATTTTAATTTTTCCTTTTTCAATTTAATTTGCTATTTATTATGATGTTATCACTGTTATGAACATCATCATGGCTCTAATGACCTAAAAGTCCGTTTCTTCTATAGTCGACCATCTGTTATGGAAATCATCTTTACGCCTTGATTCAGATTAATGACTGGCACAAGTAATATTAATAACTTTTACATACACGTACCTATTATTTTCATCAGTTCAATTTTATACTCCCTCCAGTCCTTCTTACAAGAGTTTTTTCAATTTTATACTCCTTCCAGTCCTTCTTATAAGAGTCCTTTTAGAACCTCTCTTTGGTTGACAATACGAGGATTTTTGTCATATATCCTAGTAGTTGGACATTTTTATCTCTAAACCCTTGGAAATTGTAAAGTGAGTGATTATTATTTGGAAATGAGTATATGTAACACCAATTGCTTCTAATAAAAAAAGGGCAAAAGTGGAAAATTATCATTCTAACTATCTAACTAGCTTGTTCTGTTCTGCTCAATTTTGTAGAAGATACCCTAGGACTAGAGGGAGAAGTTTTCTTTTTGGTAGGATCAACCAAGAATTTGTTGTAGTCTGACCATGGTCAAGAGGGGAAATGTACACCTGACTTGTAAAAAATTTCTCAACTTGATTTAAATCTCCTATCTGTTTATGGGAGATTGAATCTGTTGTTGATACTCCTTCATAACATGCAGACTCAGAATTTCTAAAAGATAATATGCTTTACATGTTCTTATTTGAACTTAAATAGTTCAGCTGAGAGTGATTGATTGGCAGATGATCCCTTGTATTTGGGGGCATCTCTGATGCAGGACAGAGATCTGAGCGAGTATAGCCCATCATTGTCAAGCACAAGCAGACATCTGCCTTGTAGTCATCAGTTATGTAATTCAGCCTCCAAATGCGATAGCCCCAAGGAGCCCTGCTCTTATAATTCTCAGTACTACTCTGCAAATACCTCAAGTTCTGGACTTCTGATTGAAGACAAATTGCATTTGAAATCATATGGAAAACATGCTGCACAGTCTTCTGTGGAAGCCTCCATCATTTTAGGGTATGATTTACTGTATAAATCTGCTACTATTTTGGTGTTTTGTCCACAAAACGTTGAGCAAGACTGTGAGCTCATGGTTAGATTCATACCAGTGCTCAAGATAATTGATTTTTTCATATGCAGTTGTGGTAGGAGACAAAGTGGTGATTATTTAAATGGAGCTGCTCCTGATGGTGTCATGGGGCTGGGACCCAGCAGCATTTCAGTTCCAAGTTTGCTAGCAAAGGCGGGACTTATTAAGGATTCTTTCTCAATCTGCCTTAATGAGAATGATTCTGGCAGAATTCTTTTTGGTGATCAAGGGCATACTTCCCAGCAATATACTCCATTCTTGCCAATTGATGGGGACTTGTATGTACTGTATAATGTTCGATGAAATGCTTGTTGAATTTAGAATCTGGCTAATTTACTTTGCTCATAAGAATGTTCCTAGTCTTGTTGGCATGCTAAGGATTTGAATTGCTTCAGTGTTGCTTATGTTGTTGGGGTCGAGAGCGTTTGTATTGGGATTTCCTGTCTCAGGAAAACGGGATTTCAGGCGCTCATTGACACCGGCTCTTCTTTCACATATCTTCCCAATGAAGTTTATAAATTAGTTGTTTCAGAGGTAATATTTTTTCCCCATAATTTATAGCGTTAATCAACATCATGCATGTTGTCGGCTAAAGGTGCTCTTCACTGGATGCAGTTTGACAAGCAAATTCGTGCATCCCTGGATACTCACCGAGAATCCGGATACCCATGGGACTACTGCTATAATGTCAGCTCACACGAGTTGGATAACATTTCAACATTCAAACTCACCTTTTCTAAGAATCAAACTTTTCGAATTCATAATCCAATGTCCACTTCTCCTTCCAACCAGGTAAGCTGACCTCTCAAACTGTCTAATTTGTGTTTTACCATAGTTTACAAAAACTTGTGTATTATAACCTTGCTAGAGAATGAAGTTAAGAAATTGATTCTTGACTTGTAACTAGGGCTATGTCTGTTTATAATCTATAATTCTATATAGTTGCTGTTACATAGGCATGTTTTCTAGTACTTTCCTTGGCTGCAAAAAAGACCTCGTATGGGAGAAGATTCAGCTTTGAAACAATTCCACGTAGTTTTTCCAACGTAAAACTGTTATCATTCTACATTGATCTTCTGCCCTGATGTTGTATGTTTTGTGCATAACATTAGTGTTCCCTGGAAATTGACATAGATCCTGACAAGTAAAAATACCATTTTTAGTAATAATTTTTTATTTCAGACATTCATTAATATACTCATAAATGTCAAGTGCTTCTCTTGATGCTGGCTGTTCTTGATCATACTTCACTGATATTGATTTCGCAATTCTGCTTTGAAACAAGCTTTTGGCTTATCTTTTCACTTTAACTTCTGTAACAGAAGACTGTTCTAAGACAAAATGTTACTAACTGTCCGTTGGCCATACGGAAACTCTCCTTTGAACTGCTGGGACATTCCTTTGTTCTAAGTTAACAAGGGCTTCTTGTATAATCTTTTTATTCATCTTCCCAGGTCCACTTTGGCTATCTTGCCAAATGATTGTCTATGATTTAAATAAAATGCCAACTTTCTGGTGCAGAAATATACTATCGCATGCTTGACTATACTGCCGACCGATGACAATTATGCTACTATTGGACGTGAGTAATCTGTGCTCTAGTTGTAATTTATTTTCACTTGTTCCTTTTAGTTCTTTATCCTACCCCTCTATCTAACAAGCACGCACCCGTTAGCAAAATCCACAAGGAATTGCACAACCACGCGCACTTACACTCTTGTTTTAACAAATGATGGTTGATTGTGTTGGATTGAACTTTTTGTGGCAGAGAACTTCTTAAAGGGTTATCACATGATTTTTGATAGGGAGAATATGCGGTTTGGTTGGTCAAGTTCCAATTGTAAGTAGCACCTCTTACTTGAAACATTGATAGCTCCGAAGAAGTAATACAAGGAAAGAAGACAGTTTATTAAGCCTGTCTTCAACAAGCGTGATTGTGCAATGTTCACATGTTCTATTTTCTGGAGTCTGTGTGCATGTATACTTGAGAATAACCATATAGAATGTGCAGGTGAAGATAACAAGGGCGACAAAGCAAATTTGACTGCACCATGGAATGGTGGATCACCAAATCCTTTACCAGCAAATCAGCAGCAGAGTATCCCTAACACGCATTCTGTGCCACCGGCTTTTGCTGGATCCGCTTTGCCCAAACCCGCCGGAGCCCCATCCAGAGGCATGCCGGGGAGCCAATTTTTAAGTTTACTGTCACTTGTATTTTGCCTTCTGTTTTGGGCATCCGATTAAGTCTAACTGTATTCACCTGCAAAATTGTGTTGTTTAGGTTCTGCATTTAGTAGGATGTGTTGTATATCTCTCTATTGGGGGACGTGGACGAGAAACATTTTGTGTATTATTCCAGTTATAGGCCTCTGTAAAAATAAATCATTTCAATATACTGTCTCTGTTCCTATTTATAAGACCCAGTTGACTTTTTTAGAGAATTCTAAGAAAATCCTAAGAAAATTAATTACATTATTTTAAGACATTAAAATTTATTATTTTCTTCAAATTATCTTGTATGACTTATGAATTAATATATAATTATGTTGTTTGACTTATGAATTAATATATAATGTAATAAAAGATGATATATGATATGATTAAGTAATGTAACGAGCTTTTTTAGGATTTTTATAGGAATCTTTAAAAAAGTCAACTGGGTCATATAAATAGTAACGGAAGGAGTATTACCTTATTCCATTGGTGCAATCTTTTACATTGATGGCCTGTTTGGTTGTTGGAATCAAGGCCTGACCTAAGGAATGAGAACGTCTCCACTCAACATGAATTGTCGCATGTTTATCTTGGCAGCATGCTTCCAATGAAAAACCCCTCAACATCATAAATGTAGGGAATCAATTCACCATTCGTACAATTCATAAATCTTGGCCCCTAACGGTGAAAATTCTTATTTTAACTAAATTACCCCCTTTTTTTCTTGTGAATACTATGTACCTGAATATTTCTCTTTTGCATTTTACTCATTATATATTGTATTTTTCTTTCTGATCAATTCTCATTCTCTCCAACAACAAAACAGCCTCTCACTACCTCCTAACGTAATAACATTTGTGTAATCTGGTTACAGTTGATAGAGATACATTGGCAACATTTGTGCCCAATAGAATCTTTTGCATTAAATTAAAGGAACACGCGACTACGAGGAATCTTTTGCTTGTCTGATTTTTCTGCAGAATGGAATCATGTTTTACAATTGTTGCAACATGTCACGGACTTATCTCTTACATGTACTCGTGCGGCACTCAGTTTCTTATCTCCCCTCACGCACTAGCCAAGTCAACCTCTCAACTTGAAGACTCAAGAGAATTTGTAAGGAAAGAACTTTGTATTAATACGATAGAACTTTATAAAGGAAGAGTATAAGTACAAGAGAACTTCAACTCTTGGATGGTTTGGAAGCAAATGGCCCCACCTATTTATACTTCTCAACCTTCCCCCTTGAGGTTCTAGGATCTTGTCATATGTCATTGGATTGATGGTTGAGATTGAGTCTCTCCAGAGAGTTTTATAAACATCTAGATTTTAATGGAGACTCCCCCTTATATCCTAGAGTCTTCTAGAATTCTTCATATTATTCTATACTGTTATAGAATTCTCTACACAATTCTACATACAAGTAAATTCTATGTACAAGAAATTTTTTAAAAATTCTGGAGCGTAACAAACAACTATGCCATTGTATATTTGTATATCATTACTACCAAGAAACAGTACAGTGGCGTTCACAATTTGTTTTGGGGTTTGAGTTTTCTCATTATCTCTTTCCTCATTTTCTTTTCAGTATATTATCTTAACTATCAGATTCTAAAAGAGAAATAAAAAAGAGACTATTTATTTTTTAATCTAAAAGTTGAAATGGAATAATAAGAGGAAAAAAAAAAGGGAAAAGAGATTATAAAGAAATCTGCTTCCCTTGTTTTTGTTATGAATATTAATTATGTGGATGTCCATTATCTCACAATCACAAATAGCTTCTTCTCTAAGCCAAGGAATTGAC
>JBAGKO010000011.1:3599891-3615013 GCA_037177275.1 Acacia concinna
CTGCAACCAAGTGGTGATCTAATGATAGAGAGACATGTCAGTGGAGGCGACAAGTTGAAATCCCAGAACACTACCAAACCAACAAGCCTTGGTAAATGGACAAAATAAGAATAAGTGATCAAGAGATTCATAGGCCGAAAGACACAAACAACAATTATTCATTGATGCCAAATGTCTGTGGAAAAGCAATTAAGAAGTAGGCAAGATACCACGAAGGAGTTTCCACGTCAATAGTTTTAAAAGAGGAGGCAAGATGGATTTTCAAAGAAGCTATCAAACGTAGTTGGTAGTGGAAGAAGAAGGTAAAGAAGCATGACGTAAGAGGCAGTAACCATCATGAACCTTGTAAATACCCAAGGAATTACAATCCCATTTAATGATATCCTAGCGGGGGAATAAAGAGACCAAGTGATACTGAAATTGCTACACAATGTTGGTGGGGTAGAGTGAGGCTATTAAACTGGTACTCTAAGAGCAAGATTCGCGTAGTATAAGGTTCGAGACCGTTAACTGTGGGTATGTCGAACCTGACTGCTTCATAGGCCACTAGAGCCGCCTATTAAGGGAAACAGAGCTACCATCACCAACTAACCAGGACAGATTATTTGGAACAACATCACCCGACTGTACGATATTTTTCCACAAGATAGAACTGTTGTAGGATGTCTTAAACGCATATTGACTTGGAGAAGACAAGTATTTCTTACTGATAATTTGGCTAAGTCAAGAAGAAGGATCATGGACAACATGCCATAAATGTTTAGCCAGCATAGCTGAATTAAAAGCTTCAAGTTAGATCAACTGCAACCCACCATTCTGATATGGGAGACATAAATCGTTCCATGGAAGTAAGTGAACCTGTTTAGAAGTAGTGGAGAAGCCCCAAAAGAAGTTAGACATCCTCATAGAAATTGCATGACAAAGTTGCTTAGAAAATTTTAGACAGGAAAATGGATAGACCAATAAGGAGGGTAAAGAAGATTTAATTAAGACTAGATGACCTGCCTGCGATAGCAAATTGCTCTTCTAGCTAGCCAATTTTTTATCCAGTTTCTCAACAACTTCCTGATATTGTTGTTTATCAGATTTAGGATCATCAACATATGTGTCCAAGTATTTACCAAGGCGGGTATGGAATCGAACCCCAAGGATACGAGATAAGAATTGCTTTGTTCGATACGAGACAGATGGACTACACACTAGAAACGATTTTTGGTAGTTAATCTATGGGCCAGATATGAGAGAATAACGAGTCAAGAAGGACTTGATAATTTGCACCTCATTTGGAATAGCTGGACAAAAAAGTAATGTATCATCAGCATACATCAAATGGGTAAGAGGCAAATTATTACGGGAGATGTGAATGCTCTTCCACCAATTATAATTGTTTGCCTAATGGATCATGCATGATAAAACATTTGCACACAAGATAAACAGCTATAGAGATAATGGATCTCCCTATCGTAGGCCCCGATATAGTGAAAAGGAAGTCCCCAATGCACTATTGACAATCAACTGATAAGAACCAGTAGAAACACATCACATAATAAGATATATCATATGGCCAGGAAAGTTCATGCTGCATAGCACCTTATGAAGAAAAGGCCAGGAGACCTTATCATAAGCTTTAGCAATATCCAATTTGTTTGCACACTATCTGTCCGTATTGATACGGGTATGATGAATTTTAGACATACATTCTGAAGCGAGGATTATATTATCAGTGATAAGCCTGCCCTTAATGAAAGTGGACTGATTAGGTGTTATGAGCTCCGCAACAATTGATTTCAACCGATTGCATAGAATCTTAGAGATCAACTTACAAATGACATTGCAGAGACTAGTTGGGCGAAAATCTTTAAAGGTGGAAGGATATATGCATTTGGGAATTAAAATAATGAAAGAGTGATTAAACTTCTTAAGAAGATAACTGCTCTGAAAAACATGAAAAACCATTCCCAAGATATTATGTTTAAATGTGGGCCAGAAAGATTGATAAAAGCAAGCATGCAAACCATCAGGGCTTGGTGCACTATCAGCCTTCAAGTAAAAAACTGCTCATTCTATTTCAGCAATTGATAATGGACTATCAAGTGCCAAAAATTGTGAAGTAGTTAGCGTTGGCAAATTGATGTGAGACAGTGTAAAATCAATAATATCATCAGCAATTGGGGCCGAAGGTTCATAGATCTGAGAAAAATATTAAGTAGCTAATGAGTGGATGGCATCAGGGCCATCTATCCATACACCAGCATCATTCTTAATACGGACAATCCATTTGCCATTCGGCGCATAGAGGCAAAGGTATGAAAATATTTGGTATTTTGGTCACCTTGCAATATCCAATAATGGTGAACTTTTTGAGAACACAAAGTTTCTTCACAATCATACCAAAATTCAAGGGACGATTGTAACTGAGAAATATGCTTCTCGTCGGTTGCAGTCAAAGAATGCTCGGTATTCTAAACATGAAGTTCATGCTCAATAGTGCGAATATTAGAGGAAATGCAATCAGCAGATTGTTTATTCCAACAACTAAGAGCTTGGCGGATTCAAGAGAGCTTGGTTACTATTTGAAATGACCGTGATCCAACGGTATCTTGATTCTAGTGTCGGCAAACAATGTCACGGTATCTTGGAAAGGCGAGCCAAAAATTCTCAAATTAAAACGGCTTGGCACATTTCTTCTCCAAATGAGTTTGCAGAACTATCAGTGAATGATCAGAAGCGGCAATTAGCAAAATGGAAAGTATGGAGGATGGAAAGGATTGGATCGAAATAGAATTACAAAGAGCTCGATCAAGATGTTCCCTAACATGTGCATTATCATTGCGATTATTGCACCAGGTGAACCAACCACCAAAGGATGGGATATCAATAAGTTGACAAGAATCAAGAAAATCTCTAAAGGATGCTGCACCCACTGAAGAAGAAGATGAGCTAGCTTTACCATACAAACCAGAGATTTGATTATATCACCAATAATCAATCATGGGCGATGTATGGAAATGGCAACAGATTTAAGATACTCCCACAAAATATATCTACGTGCCATATGAGGAAAACCATAAACAAAAGCAATATTACACATCAAAATAGTCTAATATATTATAAGTATGGATCCAGTTAGGAGAGCAATCCAAAATAATACAAGTAACCGATGAAGAAATACCCAAAAACAACTCACCTTTCCGACCTACTGGATCTACAACAAAAGATTGAGCAAACGACTTAAACACCTTTTTTGTAAATATTCTCCAGAGTTTTTGTTCTTTAGTGAAACTTATACCATGCAGTCTATAGTTTCTAAAAAAATTTGTGGGTTGGGGATTGGAGACATACTTTATCCCATTAAATAAGGGTAAATTAAAAAAAAGGTCAATCAAATAAAAACATATTAAATACCCTAACTTTTGTTCATTTCTTAATATGCAAGACTTGATCAACTAAGCTTGTAACAATAGCTAGACGGGCAGAAGGAGAATTTGGTCCGCATATGCTCAAAGTTTTTAAAACCAATGAAAAGACGCAGAACCACAGCCACCCTATCGGCTATTATACGAGCATTGAGCATCGTCCCTAAGCCCGCCCCACTACACACAAACTCCACAATCCCCATTTTCCACACAAACACAATGCTTTTGCCTTTACCAGTCACCACTCATTTATAGATACGGAAAAGATCACTAGAGTTTCTAACGTGTGATAATAAAAAGAGCGGTATATTAAAGTATTATCCTATATGATTGACTATATTGCCTTTTTTTTGTCGTGTTAAATTCTAAAGATTTCTGGCTTGTTCACGCATGATATGGTATTAATTTTTCGAGGAAAATCATCATGATCAGCTTCTAATTATTGTGGTGCATAAATAAGTATACTAGCTGCCACTGTACTTAGACGCCAAGTGAGGAAGATTCGACTCACAAGTCACAACCCGCATATTAATACTCACCCGATTTTAATTATAAAGGTATTTTGGAGAATCCTATGAAAACCTTAAGAAAGCTAATTATATTACTTAATAATATCATATATTTTATTTTATTATATTATATATTAGTTCATAAGTCAAACAACATAATTTAAAGAAAAATGAAAAATTTTAATATCTTAAAATATTATAATTAATTTTTTTAAGACTTTTTAAAATTTTTTTAAAAGGCCCTTATAATTAAAATTAAAAAAAATATATAATTATATATATGTGCGCGTGCGCACCCTTTTTTGTTGGGGACGAGTTACCTTAACTACTGAATCACTTCACACCGCAGAATTGGAGGTCCCCCAACTCCAAGGGACGTAGAACGAGAATATACGGCCACATCCAACTAAACCAAATTAATCACGCAACCTTTGTGTCTATATTAACTTTTTTTCAAAAATATTAAAAAAACTAACTACATTACCTAATCATACTATATATTGTATTTTATTATATTAGATATTAGTTCAAACAACTTAATTTTTTTTAAAGAAAAACTATAAATTTTAATGTCTTTAAACAATGTAATTAGTTTTTTTACGATTTTTTTTAAAAAAAACAACTAAATCTTATAATTGGGATGAATAAAGTATTTTATATTCTTCCATATCCCTCCTCTTTTAAACCGATGCTTTTCTTTTCTTTCCTTTTTAATTATAAACCCAACGTTGTGAAGATGTTGATGATGAGAAATGATCCGGGTTTAATTCTCACAACTGAAACGCCATTAAAAAAAATCTCAATATTGTTGAGTTTTTAGCTCAAGTGAAACAGAACTCTGTAAAACATTTTTTCACCCGATTCTATTCTTATTACGAATTTTAAATACAAATATTTTGGGTTTCAATGCGCGTAAATTTAAACTTTAAGCCATCGTTATTTTTTTTGAACCATTTATTCATAAGTTCTTATAGTTGATCTCAAATTTGAATTAGGAATTAGGACCCTAACATGATCTCTCTATACTTTATTTTGCCTAAATTGAACCCTTATTATTTAATATCTTAATTTTAGTAAATAAACTTGATAAAATTTCACTTATAAAGTGCACCCGTATCAAAATATTATTGCATATAATAATAAAAACATTATAAAATCCTATAAATGAAAAGTAACAGTGTTAAAATGATTTTTAACTTCAAAATTAGCGCCCACACCAAATAAAATGATAAGAATATCTAATTTAAACAACCACTTTTTTTTGGAAAAAAAATTTAAATTGAGATAAAGTATAACAAAATTTTCCTAGCTCTCTTTTATCATTTTTTTGGTATATGCTAACTTAGAAAAAAAATAAAAAGCCGCAAAAAGGTTGGCAATTGGCAGTTTCGCTTAGGCATCTCTGCATGGTGATGAACCTGGGCGCGAAGACTTACATATTCATTTGCCTCCAGAACGCGACACGTGTGAGGCCTTCCGCGAAACTCAGGAAAAGAAATCCCAAAGCATACAGCAGCGTTGACCACCAAAGTCTTCGCGTTTATAATTGACGAGGGCATGAGGCTTTTGTTGTTGACTTTGGTCTCATTTCCCATTTTGCCCCTTCATATTAGCGGGAGCGTGGTTGCACCGCAAACGTCGACGTTGTATTTTAAGCCGGCCAGCCTGACAGTTAATATCATTATTCCCCAGAAACTATTTAAGATATTTACGTCCTCTTCTGATTTTTCATTTTTAACCGTCTCTTCTAATTCTCGCCAGAGTCGTCAGAAGAGGACAATATTGCATTTTGTTTCATCTGCTGTTTTTATCACCTTCTTGGATGTCATTCTTCACTTGCTGGGTTTCATTGTGACGTTCGTTGCGCACACATTTCTTCGTTCTTATTTGAATTGAATGACCTCCGAAGTTACACTATATTATTAACGAAACATTATTCCCAGGCTGATTGTCGACTGTGATATTACAAGGTTAGGACAATTTTAGTGAATATTATTATAGATATAGATTCTTTTAACATGGACTAGGACTGGCTTTTCTGGCTCCTTCCGCCATTCTCCTTTCTATTTTGGATTCTCATAATTCATATAAATGTGGCATCTTTTCAGAAACACGAGGCCCGTCGCACGAGGAGAACGGAAAGCCCAGCTGTAACTATTCCTAGCTAGGTATTCATTATTCTTTTCAATTTTCGCATATGTTCCTTTTTGTTGTTGTATGTGGTCATTCTCAGTTTTGTTTTGATGGATTCTTCACTCATATCCCGATAAAGGACTAGTTGGAGAGAACTTTGTGAAATGGCCCAAAAAAAAAGAAAAGATTTTTCTGTGTTTGTGAAATCGAATGGTCCACTGTTGATGACTTACATGAGAAGATATGTGTGGGTCGGTGAGTTTCAAGTTTTGTTTACTGTTTATTCACAAAACATATGACTTCAAAAGGCTATTTTTCGTGGCTGGCGAGTGCAGAACAAGTTAAGGCTTGTAGATGTCTTGTTCTGATTGGAGAATAACTGTTCTGTGGTGCTTTGTCAAGCATATAATCAAAGTAACTTCTGTAGAGCTATATTAGCAAGGGTATATAGTACTTTGTCACATTGAATGCTTTTTCTCAAAGCAATCTCTTCAACCGAACAATGGCCACGTAGACTTGAAAACTTTTAATTTTGCATTACACAACTCCTCATTTATGGTTTTTAAATCCTTGCGTATAAATTGAAATAGGCAACAAAAGTATCATCTCAAAATATTTTTCTCCCAAAAGGAACAAAAGAAAATGACAGAACAGTTACGGTTCATCCCCATGACAAACAATCTGTTTTTTTATCACTATTATTTTGTTAGCTTCTTTCCATCTTAAAAAGTCTGGGTTGAGATTTTAAAAGTAGTCGACTTTAATTCCACAGCTCATTATTACTGGGGGAAGTCACGTGCAACTCAACTATATAAATAGTACACAAACTGGGTTTTAGCGGTGATTTAATAAGGAAGGAGGAAGTTAATTAAGATTATGGATTTGGTTTCGTTCAATCTTTTATTGTGAATGAAATTGATTTCCATTATTTCTCTCCAGTCAAAACACATTAAATGCCAGCATATATGTGTGTATACATGAATGGTATTTTCTTTTTTTCAAATTCTATCGAGATGATTAATAATCATATTCTTATAATCCTCAAATACTTCTCGTCATCAAAACAATTACGAAATTCGGTAACTTTCAACTTATTTATATCTTCTTCTCTCTGATTTTTCAAAGACAAACAACTTCTCTGACTTTAGCGGGGCCCAATTTTCCATTTGTCGTATGACTTCAATAATACTTCATTTAATTCTAATTATAAGATTTAGTTGATATGTTTTTAAAAAATTCTAAAAAAATTGATTTCATTATTTTAAAGCATTTAAATTTATCGTTTTACTTTAAATTATTTTATTTGATTTATGAATTAATATATAATATAATAAAATACATATATGATATAATTAAATAACTTATTCTATTTCCTTAATTTTTTTTAAAAAAACTCATATGAGTTCTTATAATTAGAATAAGAAGTAGTAACTAACTGTGCTCACTTTTGATCACTGGTCAACACAAGACCTTTTCATATACTGCATAAATTTCTTCTCATTGAATGGTTGGTCTGAATGAAAAATTATGCTTGATTTTTCTTCATCATACATTTTTGTGACGTGAAATGAGCTCCCTTTCTCAACCTCACAGACTTTTGCTAATTTTCTACTTCAGCTCGACAACTTTGACCAATTCCTTCTCAAGTTATAACCCAATAGCTTCACGGCGACCTTAGGCCCTCCCAACTTGAATTAGTGAGTTTCCATCACTTCATCTGTCACCAACCCAGCATTCGCACCCTTTTACTCAGGTTCGCTAGTATTTCTCTATTTTTGCTTGTAATTACCAAATCTGCTTTGTTCTACTTCTGAAGTTGCTTGTACCTGCCTTGGCTTTGGTTTTATTAGAATTGTGAATGGTGCATAGCACACTTGATTATTAAACGCCTGAATTAAAGTATACTGCAGTGAGTCTGTTTTGCATGTAGCAATCATCATTTCATTATATTTTTTACTTCTTTTATGGATAAACCGACTGCATAGAAACAAGGTACTCAGTCATAATAAATCTAAAATTTCGTTAAAATTGTCTGGTATTTTATTTTTGAATATTTTATCGAAAAAGTAAGGCTTGAGAAAACTTTTGTGCATTACAGGTGAGGGTTACTCTTGAGTATCCAATGGGGGATCCAACTGATGAAACCCATAAAACAAAAGAGACGGATGCTGGGACTTTGTCATCTTCACAGTGTCAGGCACCACAGCCTCACAAAGTGGGAATTCCTCCTAGACAGAACCTGTTCAAGGAATTCCAATTCCTTGTCAAAGAAACATTCTTTGCTGATGATCCTCTAAGATCTTTCAAACATCAGACTAAATTCAGGAAATTCATCCTTGGCATTGAAGCCGTATTCCCCATACTTGGCTGGGGGAGAAATTATAATGCTGCCAAATTCAGAGGGGATCTCATAGCTGGTCTAACTATTGCAAGTCTCTGCATTCCTCAGGTAACTCTGCTTTAAGGTTGTTTTGTTTCTTGACATATAAACAAGAGTGGTTTCTAGAGCAAACAATGTCAGCAGGTTTTGGTATTCATCTGTGCTTAATAAACAGGATATTGGATATGCAAAGCTTGCAAATTTGGCTCCAGAGTACGGACTGTGTAAGACTCTTAACCTGTCAAAGACACAAATGGCCTCATATGTTCCCTTTAAATATATGTTGGACTGATCAAGTTTTGGTTAATGTCGTTGTACCACTTTACAGATTCCAGCTTTGTTCCCCCACTGATTTATGCCATCATGGGTAGTTCTCGTGATATCGCCATAGGACCTGTGGCAGTGGTTTCCCTCTTGCTAGGAACCTTACTTCAGAACGAGATTGATCCTATTGCACATCCGTCTGAATATCGAAGACTTGCTTTCACAGCTACTTTTTTTGCTGGCATTACTCAAGCAGCTCTTGGCGTCTTCAGGTTTAGAAACTATCAGCTAACATTTTTCTTCTGTGTTTTTTTACACCATCTGCACCAACTCCTATGAAGGCTTCAGTTGTTTACACACTTTGATGAACTTATGGTTGGATTTGTTTTGGGATCAGGTTAGGTTTTTTGATCATGGTTGGATTTGTTTTGGGATCAGGTTAGGTTTTTTGATCGACTTCCTGTCCCATGCTGCTATTGTCGGTTTTATGGCTGGAGCTGCCATTACCATTGCCCTTCAACAGCTCAAGGGTTTCCTTGGCATTAAAAAGTTCACAAGGGACACTGATGTTGTGTCCGTGTTGCATTCAGTATTCTCAGCTGCCCATGATGGTGTATGCTTTCTGCTTCTCTGCCAAAACAGTAATTTATATCATGGCCTCTAGTGTGAGAAAGCCCCTGCACAAAAATTGCACTTGTGTTACATGCATAAACTGATTTGGCATGTATAATCTTGCAGTGGAACTGGCAGACTATACTTCTAGGAGCTAGCTTTTTGGTTTTTCTGCTGATTGCAAGATATATCGTGAGACGTCCTAATCCATTTCACTATTTATTCCTCTTTATGGATTATAATCATATTATAGTTTGCTTTGTCATTTCTAATAATAATATGGTAAGCAGGGAAAGAAGAACAAGAAATACTTCTGGGTGTCAGCTATCGCCCCATTGATATCTGTTGTTCTCTCCACTTTAATTGTGCTCTTAACCCGTGCAGACAAGCAAGGTGTTGAAATTGTAAGTTACATATATTGCCTTTCTCAACCTAAACTTAGTAGATTATAACCATATATATTAAATTGTGTATTGGTGCGCGAATTAGGTAAAACACATAAAGAAAGGGATCAATCCTTCATCTGTTAAAGAGATATATTTCAGTGGCGAATTACTTGGTAAAGGTTTCAAGGTTGGCGTTGTGGCAGGCATAATAGCATTGACAGTGAGTTAATCTCAACACTAATATCTTCTAACAACAAGCATATAATTCAACTAACTACTGATGCTTATAATTCAATACTCACGGTTTTCAGGAAGCCACGGCAATAGGAAGAACATTTGCTTCTATGAAGGATTATCATTTGGATGGAAATAAGGAAATGACAGCTTTAGGAGCTATGAATATTGTCGGTTCAATGACTTCCTGCTATGTAACCACAGGTAAGCTTGAACTTTGTCGGTAGCAAGTGCATACATGAACAGCTTTTTTTATAATAATAACCTAGCAAGGCATGATCTAATCTGATGTTATTGCCACGTTCAGGTTCTTTTTCTCGGTCAGCGGTAAATTACATGGCTGGCTGCCAAACTGCAGTCTCTAATATCATAATGTCCATTGTTGTGTTCTTGACCCTTTTATTCATCACACCTCTCTTCAAGTATACCCCAAACGCCATTCTTTCTTCCATCATCATATCGGCTGTAATCGGCCTTGTGGACTATAAGGCAGCAATTTTAATTTGGAAGATTGATAAATTTGATTTTATTGCTTGCATGGGAGCCTTCTTTGGGGTTGTTTTTGTCTCTGTTGAGATAGGACTTTTGATTGCTGTAAGTTCTATGATCCTCATGCCTTTACAACTTCAAATTAATTATGAGTTTTGACTCAGCCTGATTATGCTATTGCTACATGCTGGGACAGGTCTGTATATCCTTTGCTAAAATCCTATTACAAGTTACCAGACCACGAACAGCTATTCTGGGGAAGATTCCTGGGACATCTGTCTACAGAAATGTCCAACAATACCCAGAGGCCACGAAGGTTCCTGGTGCTTTGGCTGTAAGAGTTGATTCTGCCATATACTTTTCCAACTCCAATTATGTTAAAGAAAGGTAAGGATAATGTGATCGGGCCACTTTTCTGGTCACAAAATTGTACATAGTGGATCTGTGTGTTGGGCTTAATTTCTTTTTTCTCAACTCCCCATCCTCAACAAGGATTCAACTTTGAAGCTCAAATTCTATATTGTCTGCAGGATATTGAGATGGCTGACAGACGAGGAAGAAAGAGTGAAAGGAGACTACGAAACACACATCAAATTTTTGATAGTAGATATGTCACGTGAGTGTTCTGTTTAAGTATATAGTTTCCCCTAGACATTCCTTTGTTTGTTTCTTAACCCGTTGTTATTTCACTTATCTTTTTTTTAGCGGTTACTGACATTGATACCAGTGGCATTCATGCCTTTGAAGAGTTATACAGAAGTCTTCAAAAGAGAGATGTTCAGGTAATTAAATTAGTTCTTCTAAGCCTAAGCTCTGCTGATTGATATATGATGTGCCAACGATTATCTTACCAAGTTTGAGTTTGTTGTGCTACACAGCTTGTTCTAGCCAACCCAGGTCCAGTTGTGATAGACAAGCTTCACACCTCCAATTTTGCAAATCTGATCGGTGAGGACAAGATCTATCTCACAGTTGCAGACGCTGTTGCATACTGTTCTTCAAAGCTGGCAGAAGAGCCTTGAAAATTTTGGTTGAGAGAAGCAGATAAATATAGTGTTTGTAAGTAGGGTGAGGCATAGCTAACTAGTCAACGATATTGGGAGGTTCTTGTTGTGCACTCCAAATAAGTTTGGATTTTTTCTCTTGTTAATATTTACGGAGGTGATATGCGCACGAAGCTATACATGCCAGAATCCAAGTCTGAAGATTTTTTATTTTACGTTGAAATGACTTTTGTAAAAGTCAGTGGCCTTCCTGTGGCTATCTGCTGACGATGATGCCATTGTACCTCTACTCTTCGAGAATATTTCCTTCCTTAATGAAATTTCTGACCTCACCGGGCAAGCTGTGAATCCTCATAGTCATTGTACCGCCAACCTTCTTTTTAGTCTTTGAGGCGAAAGTTCTGAATCTTATATGCATGATTGAGCAGGATGGAAATGCGTTTGGACTTTGGCGTTGTATGAAATGGTTTGCAAAAAATGTAAAAAAAAATGCATCGTATCATATCGAATTACTTTTTTGTTTTTGAAATTATATACATGTTCTGAATAAAAAAAAATCATTGTAATTCCTAATCATGATACGAAATGTCAGGAATAATCATGTTTTGTCTTGATATGATACATAATAGTTATCTTGTAACTTGCCTGTCATCATTGCATGTCATAGGAATATTGTACTAGTATTAAGACCAAAAATATGATTTTATCTCAATGCCATGAGTGTCTTGAAATATGAATTGTGACCTCATATATAAAACAACTCTTGTGATGAGTCTACATAAACAAGGTCGTATGACCTAAAAAAAATGTTTGCATGGTAGTTTGATAACTAAAGTTTATTGTGTTTTCTCAAGTTCTCTCTAAAATCTCTCTAATTCTCCTAAACACTCGAAGTGATGATATCTCACTTCAGTCTAAAGATTTAATTATGCCTTGCACATGCCTCTTTTGAGAATATGGTACATTAAAAAAAATCTGACCATGATATATTAGATTGATAAATGATTAAAAAATGTGTTTAATATTTAGAGATTAAGGTCTTAACGTGGCGCTGCATCTTGAGGTTTTTCATGAGGCATCTCCATGCATTGAATATTTTCTTAAACTTAGTCCTAACTGATTAGGTTACGGTCCAACTTTGCGTCAAAAAAAAAACAGATATAAAAGTCCAACAAATAAATAAAATGTAAGTTGTCTTTTTTTTTTTGGTATAATAAAATATAAATTATCTGAAAAGTGTAGTCCGGTGAGTCCAGATTGTATTTGTATTGCTGGCTCTAGTGGGGATCAAGAATCCGTAATTCCGTATTATGAGGCCGAAAAAACATTCAGATTATAGGTTATGGGCCAAGAACTGGCCTAATGGGCTGAGAGGCTGGCTAATTATGTTGGGCTCCGATGAGCACTTGACTTCGGTCAACGCACGACCATTATAACAATAATAATAGCGGGAACTAACTGGGGATAGAAATCCAACGGACCGGTGCCACGCTCAGGGGAGACTCGATGGCGCTGGAATACTTCCCTGCTCTCCGCCATTTCCTTCGTCGTGTATGCTGGTTCTCTCAATCCCCTCCATCACGCCCAGCCATACCTCTACGGTTAAACTCTTATTTCTGCACTATCTGTCTTTTCTCCTCTAAATCCACAAGTCCCACCTCCAATGTTTTGAAGCCCAGTGCCACCTCTAAAGGTCTGAACCCCATTTCCCTTCCGATATTTTCAATATTCTTTACTTGTGCTATAGTGTTCGCGTTTTTGTTCTTTTTCCTTATCACTTGACTGTTGTATGTTCAGAGAAATACACGTTCTTTCTGAACAAAGATGAGCGCTTGGCGGAGCCTGTTGATGCCGCTCATGATCTCTGCCGTGTTCAGAACACGAGCACAATAGCTGCCATTGTCACATCCTTGGGAGGCCCCCCTGGTGCCGTGGGAATCGTTCGACTTTCGGGACCTTCTGCCGTGGATATCGCCAGTCGAGTGTTTCGACCTACCAGGAAAGGGAAGAAGAGTACGTGGCAACCCACTAGCCATGTTGTGGAGTATGGTATGGTGCTCAATACAGATGGAAATGTGATTGATGAGGTATACATGCGTATCTATTCCTAGCCCGTGCTTGTCAGACGCTGTAGTCTGTGGACCTATTTGACTGTTCTCTGTTCACAGGTTTTAGCAGTACCCATGTTAGCCCCGAGGTCTTACACTCGTGAAGACGTGATTGAGCTTCAATGTCATGGAAGTGAAGCGTGTCTACACCGTGTATTGAGAACTTGTCTGGAAGCTGGAGCAAGGCTTGCTGAACCAGGTCATTTGCGCTTTTTGCCTCAGAATAGACGCCACTGCAAACAATCTTATTTCACAACCTTTTTTTTCGTCAAGAGAAATAGCCACCAGTTCAAAGGCTTATTGCCTCTTAACTTATTCGTCACTAATAATAATAATAATTTTAACAATAGTCACCTATTCAGCACTAGCATGAACTACTGTACACAAACTAATAAGAAAGAATTCCTTGACTGACGTTCTTTCATAGTTGACGGCCAATGCAAACAATCAAGAGGAAAAAAGCAAATAAATCATCTTAAACTTATATATAAAGTTGATAAACTTATGAAACTTCGTATTATTTATAGTTATAAACAGTGCAATTCATTTCATAGTCACATCTAGTTGAAACAAAATTCAAAGTTTGATCATATGCCAAGTAAACTATTGTATATGGTCAGTGATCTTAGCATTGTGATCCAAAGCTTTTGTGTGATGGTAGTGGCTTAATGTTGAAGTGTAGTAGAAGCCATCGAGTCTGTGATCAATCTGTAGTTGACTCCCAGGTTTTTATCCTTTATCTGAGGAGGGCAGGGGACGATAAAATGAGAACAAGGTATTCACGCATCTGAACATGTACCAATTTGCGTAAAGTTACTGTGGACAGATGACGATGTTATTCTTGTTTGATGAAGTTTATTTCCTTGATTAATTAAAAGCAAATGATTTGTCTGGTGGCCAACTCCCTTGCAAAATCCTATCCCATATCACCATGATGGTCACAAAAAATGCACGCACAACATGTTCATGCAGAATGAACTAGAACTGAATGATCCAGAATATTAATGGGTCTTTTCTTCTTTCAGGTGAATTTACTCTGCGTGCTTTTCTAAGTGGTCGGTTAGATCTATCCCAAGCTGAAAATGTTGAAAGACTAATAACAGCCAAATCTGTGGCCGCTGCTGATGCAGCACTGGCAGGAATCCAGGTATGTCTATTTCATGATTCTACTTTGTTTTGATATTTAACTGCAGGAGTGATATGTTTCTTGAACTTAGGGGAATCTGATTTTTGAATAATGTCCTCTTATATGTATCTAGATAAGTAGAACTAAAATCCATTATTTCTTGGACAGGGTGGTTTCTCTTCTCTTGTCAGGTCACTGAGAATACAGTGCATTGAGCTGCTTGCTGAGATTGAAGCTCGTTTAGATTTTGATGATGAGATGCCACCTCTAGATTTAAATTTATTAATGGATAAAATACATACTATGTCACAGGAAGTACAGGATGCACTGGAGACAGCCAATTATGACAAACTTCTTCAATCTGGATTACAGGCATGATCTGGAAGACAGTTTTGTAACTAATGTTTGCTTGGGGCTTCTGTTCTCCCATGCAGTTCCATATAATACAATGCGTCATTTAA
>JBAGKO010000011.1:3615113-3633368 GCA_037177275.1 Acacia concinna
TTATGACAAGCTACTTCAATCTGGATTACAGGTATGATCTGAAGGACAGCTTTGTAACTTGTGTTTGCTTATTGTGTGAACTAAAGAGGAGCTTCTGTTCTCTCATAACTCTATATAATACTATGCGTCAAATAGTCACTGATATGATAAAATTCTTGCAGATAGCAATTGTTGGTCGTCCAAATGTTGGCAAGTCAAGCCTTCTTAATGCATGGAGCAAAGTATGTTGCAAAGTCCAAACCTTCCAGAAAAATAAATTTAACTTGCTATTTAATTGATGAATTTATGTTGTGATATCAATTTTGGTATAAGGATATTTATATTATCGTGCTCTTCTGTTGCACTTAGAATTTTCTGCTAATATATTTCTGATTAGTGCTTTGAACTCTGTTGTTGGTGAATGACCCTCACCTTCTGTCCGTTGCTAATACATTTCTGATTAAATGATTTATGAGTGGTGAGTAGCTTTGTGTGCTTCAACTCACATTACTAACAGAGAAGAGTGATGACTTATTTAGTGCGATGTTGTTGTAGCATACAGAGTGAGAGGGCTATAGTTACTGAAATTGCTGGAACCACCCGGGATGTGGTTGAAGCAAGTGTCACCATCAATGGTATTCCTATAACCTTACTTGATACTGCAGGAATCAGGGATACTGATGACATTGTAGAAAAGATTGGTAAGCCTTTCTCTCTCCTTCTTTTAATCTTTTACTTCTTAATAGCTCTGGCCTCCTATTTACCTTAAAATGTAACTTTATAGCATCTATAGTTGAAGTCAAATGATTCTTTGCGATTCTGTGTCTTTCACAATTACATTTTAAAGGTAGATTTCTATGGTCTGCTTGGATTATCTAGGATGTTTATTTTGATTAATTAGTAAATGATGGGTACTCAAATGGGATGAGAACCTACCCAAAAGCTAGCTATTAATGTGGGCGAACCAACCTACCACTATTGCTCAATTCTTTTATCTCATTGTTCAAAGCTCAATGCTCATCATGTTTTGAGATTTGTACTTCTTTTCTCTTGTTAGGTGTTGAGAGATCTGAAGCAGTCGCTATAGGAGCTGATTTGATTATCATGACTGCCAGTGCTGTTGAAGGGTGGACTTTGGAAGACACCAAACTTCTAGAAAGGATTCAATGTAATAAGGTAGGTATTATATTACGGTAACTTGATCCAGTTTCTCTTGTTAGGTTTATTTGATGGACAGGGATGATGAATCTGAAGAACTAATGTACGTTTAGTAAAGGATGTAGAGGTGGCGTTGAACTAGAGTACCATCAATAAAATATCTACTTGTATCTGTAATATCAGGTTATAACTTGGAGCGCAAACGCTAGCCCTCTTAAAATCTGATAATTTAGACTCATTATTCAACTTGGTAGTTGGTACCTAGAAATAATTCTTGTATTTTCTATGTTCTGCTATGCTTTTGGAAAAGCAAAGGCATTAATTTCCACTGCTTTTAAATCTTCCCCAAACAACAGAGATCAGTGGGATCTTCCACCCCTGCAATTCTTGTGGTCAACAAGATAGATTGTGCTCCTGGTGCTGAGATTGGATGGGCCAAAGTATGTTCTAATTTTTTCAGCAAACATGTGTTTACATGTGCTGTCACTGGCGAAGGATTACAGGAGTTAGAGAGGGTTGTGTTAGAGGTAGTAGGTCTGAACTGCATTCCCTCTGGGGGACGTAAATGGACGGTTAATCAGGTAATTTATCACTTGGCTTTGTCTCTTTATCTTCTTCGCAGACTTCGCCCCTCATTATATCATTGCTTCAAAATTGATGTACTTCTGAAAGGGATTCATTAAGTTTTAGATTTTTAGGCCACTAGGATTATTCTTGTATGCACTTCCTCTGCTTCTAAATACATGAACTGGATAACTAATTTAGGGAAATTAGTTTAGTTATTTGTAAAAAATTATGTACTGATTTCCTTAAAATATCCCTCTTTTAACCATTTACATTAGAAATTACTCTATTAATTGCACATGTTGTACGCACCAAGAGAGGTAGTTTGGGGGAAAAATAATAAATATGGGAGACAAGATAGATTTAGATATTATATTTAGGATAAAAAAAAACTCCGGCATCAAAGGATTTAGATGACTGCATAAAGTTGAACTAGAATTGAGGGTGTTATGTTGGTCATTTCTATGCTTTGGTTCTGTGTCTTGGGAACCTAGTATGCTTCCAGCTAAAGAAGAGGGAGTCTAACTTACGCCTGTGACCACTAGTAGGGATCATGCAACCAATGGGACCAAAATACCTTTACTTAGTGCTAGTCTTTATTGAGTTCTGCCAATGAAATGACCGGAGAAAACAGAAAGAAGAAGGAAGTTTTGTTTTTATTGTGATAATGTGGTTATATATTTTCAGAGACAATGTGAACAACTTGTTCGGACCAAGGAAGCTTTGGAAAGACTGAAAGCATCGATAGAGGAGAACCTACCTCTGGATTTTTGGACAATTGATTTAAGGGATGCAGCATTGGCGCTTGGGCAGATCAGTGGAGAAGACATGTCGGAAGAGGTTTTATCTAATATATTTGGCAAGTTCTGTATTGGTAAATAGAAGTCTTCGAATATGTGATCGATTATACCCGTTAGATGTTTTCGAATTCATCTTTTGGATCATATACAAACTTCATCCCCCAAAGGATTTACTTTGACAGCCAGTGGTTTATTGCCACAATGGCGCACGAACCTCCATAGAAAAAGGAAGGTTACACCCTTGCAACTTCTGTTGTCCCTTCTAAGAAAAAATTAATTCAATCGGAGATATAATTCCGGGGAATGATTATTTGATCCTTCGGCATTTCATCGTTCATAGTTCATTCACAAATCAGCCTTATCAATGAATTAAAACCTGAACCGAAATGGTCGATGGGAGCTGGTTTTGAGTTAGGGTCCGATTTCTTTCACTATTATATTTCTCGCCTTGAAGAAGTTTGATCCGTTCGGCCTTTCCACCTAAACTCGACACCTGAGCACGTGGACTTGTCATAAAATTTGACTATTTGAGTTTATTTTAAAACTGTATAACAAATTGATATTTTATTTCTCAAATATATGTTATACATGTATGTACGTATATAGTACTCATTATTTTATTTAATTATGTTGCCGATTTAACTAGTGGTCTAATCAAATGTTTATCGCTATTTCATTTCATTATAAATTTTATATTATTTATTATTAGCTAAATTTGGATTACCGAACTTGAAAAGCCATCTTGGCACAACCGCTACGTATATAATCATCACTGGATGGTCAAAATTTTGGATGCATAAATAATCAAGTATGTTACAAATTATAACATTTATTCAGATACAGGAAAAGAATCGTGCAGTCAGCATATAAAGAAATGGAACATGCCGGTGCTGGCTGCGATCCTGGCAATGGAGGATTTACACATCTATCTACCATTAAAATGATTTACACTCTGGAAGGCGAAGAGAGTGGCCCAACAATGGGTGAGATTCACAACTTAATTTAACCATTACAGAAACAGGAAAACTAATGAACAAATAACTGTAACATTTATTGTAGTGTGTGCACTTGTGCAACACCAGCCTTCTAACCAAGTACCTTCCGGAGCTCATCAATCAATTTCGCACGGTTTGATGGTTCCAACTGCAATACACAAAGCGAGTTAACAAATGAATTGGGGGGCTAAAGCAAAAGACATGACGTGAAGAGATCATGTTTACCTTGCTTAAAAGAGCAGCAAGACCTTGAGGCAAAGCTTCCAAATCCAAAACTGAATCGCGCATATTTGTCAGTTGAAGCAGCACCTTTTGGGCACGCAATTCCTTTAATTTATCCTCGTAATTCTGCTGTTCATTCATCCATGTGAAGAAAGCCTCATCATCCAACCAAGCGTCATTTCTCCCTTTGGCAATATCAGAATTCAAATACCAATTTTTTATCAACTCTATTGCAGATATATTTAACATATGGTCACCAGCAGCATCTCGGACACTGTTCATCAGTGAATGCTCACCAATTCTCCTGCGCAATCTCCGGTACAGGAAAGAGCGGGAGTTACGCCAGTCCAGAACTTCTCTTATTACACCCTTTGCTGCCATTCTTAAGGAGGTGTCATGTAATTCAGCAAATTTGGTAGCTATCTGCGTATACACAGGCAAAAGCTGTTTCTCCCTGGATTTAATCTGCTGATGCAAGGAATCAATGGTCCCAATAGCCCTATTACTCTTGGCTTCCTGTAATTGTGCTTTCAGGTTTATAAGCTGCCGGTCAAGTCTACCCATGCACTCCAATAATTCCTTTGTCCTAAATTTGATCTCTATCGTCCCTTCTGGCTCAAGGACATTCCCTTTAGCTGTGCGATCGGCATACATTTCAATGTGGTCTGAATTAATCCGGCTGTCTACAACAACCCATGCACCACCACGGAGTTCACCCATCATTGGGATATATACAAATACAGGCTGCTTATATGTTCGAAGGTTCTCCACAATGGTTGATCCAGCTTGGAGAATTCCTTCAAAAAGATCCCTCTGCCCACCTGAAAAACCTCTCCAATTTGCAAGAATGAAAAGTGGGAGCTCTTCTCTGTTGAAATCTAGTATTGATTGGGCTGTCTTAGTTGCAGAATCAGGAAACCAGACCTGCCCAGCCTGAGGAACCACCCTTTCATGAGAATCAAGCTGACCCGGATCAGCGGGTATGACTTGCATCACAGTCTGCGTCTCAACAGCAACAATCCCCACAGGGATTCCTCCAAGCTTTGCCCTTCCAGTAACAACTGTCCTGGCCCATCCATCTAGCGTCTCCACAAAGCTTTCCTTGTCAAAAATTCCACCCAGCCATTTTCCATTACTATCCACAGATCCACATATGGCAGCACGAGGATCACATGAGTTCTCTGGGAAATACTCCACTAGTCTTTCTGGAGGATCAAGGGGTTGTACAATAGGAAGTGTACCACCTACATGAGAAGGAATGTAGCTGAGCCACCTCAAAATAGCAGAAACACCTTCAAGATCATCTGAAACAGTAAGATGAACAACTCCATTTGTTGCCATGATCTTAGGCCCACCAAGTTGCATGTGAGAACTGTATACCTCCCGACCAAGGAGTTTATTCAAAGCAGAAAAACCAGTAAGAATAATGGGCTGATCAAGCCTCTGTATGCACCTCATTCCCAGCCTAGCAAGATAAGCCCCTATTCCCACTGTTCTTCCAGTCACGTATGTCAAGGTGAAAGTTTCCTTATATGCCCTTGAATAAGCACTAGCAATAGCTCCACTGCCACTCAGGTTTTCAACCCCTAGACCATCCTCTTTTCCAACAATGCTATCAATTATCCATCTGGTTTCTCCACTTTCCAGCTTCAACTCGTGCGCTATCACAGATGATCCAATCCTAGCATAATCCTCAGGTGTTAAGTATACATACTGCAAACCATGCTCAGGGTTAGATTCATCAGACCAACCAACTCTGAAACAAGCTTTGACTTCCTCAGCTACGCCTAAACGGGCACCAGAATTTGCTGCTAGGTAAATCAATGGCAATCTTTTCTTACATGCAAGGTCAGTTACCGCATGAAAGAAGGCATCCTCTCTTGGACCAAAAGAACCAGCCTTAAAAGTCACGTCATTTGCTACAACTAAGATTGTCCTTCCATTTGGGACTTCAGGAGTACACATTTCCATTAACCAGGCTACCATGCCTACATCATTGAGTCCAAGGGGACGCTCCACAGGAACAAGAGGAGTACCCCAATTGCCCTCCTTGTCAGCAAACTTTAGCTCTGTTACTTTTAGGACTTTATCTTTAGCCTTTTGAACTCCTGGGTATTGGTTTGTCCATGATTGCTTCAACGCTGTTTCAAATGCCTGCAAGCAACACATCACCTCAGGAAAATTGTCTGGTTTGTCTCCAAGAAATGGTCATTAACAAGAAGGGGAAATCCCACACAAATGCAGAAGAAAGTTAAAGTTGAAGTCACAAGATGACTCACCAGTGGAAAATCATAGCAGTATGTGGTGTTGTTCTTCCTTGCTACAAGACGTTTTCGGTCAATGGCTCCCAAAGGTCGATAGTTTTCATTCACTGGTACACCATGCAGAGGACCCTTTACAGTGACTGAACTGTATATCACTGTGTGTGTGCTGGTATCCTCCAGTTCTCGGTATATCTGCAAATATATTAATCCACAATCAAATAATGATTCATGAACCATTTTCATCAATAATTCTTCCAATACAGAAACTCACTATCTATAGTTGACCAAGAAAAATAGTCGTGCGTGGCTCCTCACCTATTTTTAAATTTTAGTGCCTAAGTATTTCATAGCTTTCATTTATACACTTAAATTCTCAACTATTTTCAATTGATAAAAGGAGAAAACAAAATTCTAGTTGCTTATCATCATCATCATCATCATCATTACTTCCATTTAAAAAAATCTTTTAGATTTTTTCTCTCATAAAGCCTCATAAACCAAAACCTCAGAGCCCACTGAAGAAACTTAAACAGAGGAACAGCTTTCAAGCCGGTGTTGTTTACATCCAGGATGAAAAACATACCAATGATTATTTGAGAGTAGGACCATTTTCTAATTAGTAGAATTCCTCCAAATACATATAAAAATGCACCTTATTGACTATTAAATGAGCAGTGCCCATGTGCGTGAGCGTCTAACGGATTTAAACCTGAATGCAGATTGTTGATATGATATGGAGGCCAATACCTACTCTTCTTTGGGAAAGCATCCTTTAACTGGCCGTCAGTCAAAAAGTTGCCACATGTGAAGTTTTTGTCAAACTTTTAAAAGAATAAAAACTTACATGTACGGTGCATGTATGGCCAGTCACATTAGTTACAATAATCCTCCAAGCACCATTTGCTGGTCCAGAAGACACCATCCAGAGTTTGACTTCCCACTCAGCAACACCTAATCTATGCATTCTTACACCAACAAAAGAATGGATTTCACGTGACAGTTCATCCAAAATTGCCTCAGCTTCTGTTTCTTCTTGGTCGGCATTTATGTCAATTCTCCTGACAAAAACCTCCCAAATTTCAGACACTGATCAAAGGTTAGAAGAAAATTGTATCTACAAGTTTCCAATGATTACTTTGTGTAAGGCAAAAGATCGCTAATTTGTTGCTCGCGTATGATATAGAGGTACATATGAGCATGTTCAGGCCGGACAGTGGCATTGTGTGCATTAAGTTCCAACTCCTCCATTGCAGTCATCAAGGACCTCAAAATGCTCCTTGATGTGAAAGGCATAGTCAATTGGGCACGAGATATTTCTGCATCTAGCCCTTGATATGAAGAGAATCCATCACTTGTAACCGGTTGCCTTACAAGTGTTCGGAGAAACATTCTTTGAATCGGTTGAGGCTTATGATCTAGAACTGTGTACAGGTGCCACTGACGATCTCGGGAAGGAGTATACCGTATATTATCATAGCCTTTAAGTTTGCCCTGTATCCAGAAGGAATTCAATAGAGTCTAAGACCAAGCACACAAGACATTTTTGTTTCTCTCGACTCAGTTAAAACAATGCAGACAATGAAAGTTATAAGATAACCAACCAATTCAAGATAAATGGATAGGGGAGGTTCTAGATGACGCAACAAGGGCTCCTCCTCATAATAGAGCTTTTCTGCTGACCAGTAAAAGGAGTGCCTCATGGGGGCTCGACCTTCATCCCTCTGTATGATACAGTTAATTACTCCTACACCTGCAGCATGTATAGTGGAGCCTACGTCCTTTTCCTTGAGGATTTTGGCTAACTTATTGATCCTTTCTTGAGCCTGATCCTCATCACCACTACAAATCACCAAAAAAAATAAAAGGTATTAGCAAGAGATTGGAGGTCCCAATCACTTGATCAATGAAAAGAAATTTAGTCCACTTGTGATTCAAGAGGGAAATTAAATATAACCATTTAGTATATTTCAATAATGACTTTAAGAGCAAGTACGGAAATATTAGTCTAAAACAAGTTATTAGCTACATTATAATAGATAAGACAACAATTTAGATTGAACGTCAATTAGATTATAAGTATTTAGTACCTGTCTTGCAGTAAACTCATCTGATTGTTGATGCCTGCCAACGCAATATGCATCATATTGCCATAGTCAACCAGTTCAGCAGAACTATTTGGAAGTGCTCCATGAAAATTATGGGTTGCTTCCCTTATTGCAGCACTGATTACTGCAGGCAAAAATTGAAGAGATTTAATTATAGCCATCACTCCCCATTTTCTCTTGCTATGTTTCTCCAACGATGCTTTATCAGACATTTGGTCTTCAGTTCCACTCTTCCTTTCAACATACTCTTCCAAGAACTCCCATGAAGCAATAAGACCAGATCTGTGCCACTGCATTCTAACACTCCCTTTGACAAGATATGGCTGATAGAAGATATTAAAACTTAGACAATCAGATTATCATCAGGAGAAATTGTATCCATTAATAACGATAAAAGATATACCTGGTACAGCCTGCGAATATAAGTTTCCACAACCCGCCTTTGGAGAGTATGATCACTGTGATCAAACAAACCTACAAGGGCATCTTCCACTGCCAAAGGGGCACTCACAAGGTCCTCCATTCGATCATTAATGGCACTCTTCCTCCTGGGAGTGTCAATATTTTCACCATCCTCAGTGAACATCTCTAGCTCAGAAAGACTTCTAGCAATGCTAGAACGAAGTTCACTCAATTTAGTTTGCTCCAGCAATTGACTTGCCTTAAGAGCCAACTGCATCAAGATAATTTGTGTCAAGACTCTCATCAAAATGTTCAAGAGAAATTTGTTGCAAAAATAAAATTACAGTATAGTCAGCAACACGGAAAGGATACACACTAGGATATATATTTTAATATCACCTCTCAAAAGTAGAGATATTAAGCTCCTAAAAAAAAATAGACACAAAACTGTGCATTACAGGAAAATCCAACCTGAGAATAATTTGTATGGTTGAGTACAGAGAAACGGATCAATTGATCCCTGTAGGCAGCAGGGTTTGGGTAAACCAGTTGTTCCATTAATCGCAGTATGAGTTTATTTTTACTTTTGACACCCTGAAACCAAAGGATTGCAGCCAATTATAGTTGCAGAATAATGATTTTAAGACCAAAACATATTAAGGAAGATAAACACTCGAGCTTTGCATCTGAAACATGTTATACCTGGTGAGAGAGGACAATATCCACAATCTTCAGTAGATCTTTCTTGTATTGGAGACGGAGGCGTTCAATTACATCAGCCTGGATATAAATAGAAAGGAGTCTGAGTATTTTGAAAACTAAATGTAATAAATATGTAAATAATAATAACAGATTATTAGGTGATAAAATAGGAAGCAAATCAGGTAGTTATTATAGGACTTTATTATGATTGATTGTATCTTTATTGTTCAGATTCTCCTCCTATTCTTCTTGATTCTGTTATCTGCATATATATAATGGTACACACCAGATGAATAATATTATCATATTCATAAAATCATCAAAGCTCTATACTAAATAATAAAAGAAACATCATTTGATACGTTATTGGTTTGGACTTATATGTATGATAACTAATTGCTATCAACATGAAAAGGATTAATGAAGGTTGCTGAAAAGTGAAAAGTAAAAGGTACTGATTAATTAATTCACAGCACTTACAATACACTGCAAGAGAAATATCTTCAGTTTTTTAAAAGGTCAACTGCTTTCTTTCAAAAACTTGGAGAAGTAATAAGGCGGAAACAACCACTCATCACATATTATACCATTTACACAGGAAAACCAGCAAAGAGGACATGCATGATGGAGACTAAGGCAGTAGAGGCTACCTATGTTCATAATTGAATAAATAGCTCCATATACAATAGTATCAGCAGTTAGAATAATCAAACTAACCTGTATGTTATCACTAAATAGTTCTTCAACAGAAAGATACTCCTCAAAAAGGGATTGAACAATAATACGAGCATGGCTCTCTCGTCCCCCCTCATAAGACTTCACGAGACTCATCAGAGGTTCAACAAGCCTTTCTTGGGCTCCTTTTTCTTTGTCAGGACAGGAGGAAAGATGAGCCTGCAGCATAAAACTCACCCATGAGTTTGCTCACATTGTAGGAGGAAAATCAGAATATATATATATATATTGAGAAATGATAATATATTTAAAAAAGAAAAGAAAAAAGAGAAGCTCACATCAAGGATTCCCTTCAATAGCTTGGCGGGGAAGTCAACATTTTGGGAGTTTGAAATCCTCTCAAACTCTTTGTATTTTGATTCCAACTGAGAAATAACACAGTCAAGGCCAGGTTAAATTACTCTTCAGATGTTAAGCCAGATGGCAAAGCTAGAAGGGGTAACCTTACCTCATTTTTGAGATCTTTGGGAAGACGAGTCGCCAAAACAGCTAGGCACTCTTGCCATTGAAGGAAAGGCAATTCGGGACTATCAAGGCAATAGAGTAAACTTTGCATAACCTGTATACAGCCGTCAAATTTATTAATTAGGCAAGCATATCAAAGACAGATTAATATTACATGTGAGAAGTTATAAAGCCATAACAGATCACTTACATGAAGCTAAAAATGCATTAGAGTCAAAGTAAAATTCATTATTAAGACATCACGGTAAGACACTCACTTCCTCAATATTATGCTCATAGCCAGCCAGAATCATGCGTGCTGCATTTAAACTTGCAGCACATTTCTGATGAACTTTGCCAGAAATTGCAGTAGGAGGACCCAAAACTGGGAAGCTCCCATGAAAAGGTTCTGCTTTTCTTACAGCTGAAGGATCGTCTAAATCAAGCCTTGCTATAAGTTCACCAGCCTAAAAAAGAAAATGCTTTCTTAAACTTCATAGTATTTCACAAACATATTTTCATTGTAGGACTAGTAAATACCTGCATTGCCTGACCTTCGGGCATTCTAAAATGAATAACTCCAGAAGCAGGTGAGAGAAGAGGCATACACATCTTCATGACCTCAACCTCTGCATATGGTGAGTCTGCATCAATATGACTATCATCTGTAACCAAATATCTTAGAAGCTTGCATGGTGTCTCTGCAACTAGTTTCGATGGATCATGATCATTCTGCAAGTAAATAATGTTTTGAGGTCAATCTCTGCCCAAACAGATTGCAGACCATTAGGTAGAAATGAACTCATTTAACCTGAAGCAAGCAAGTTCTTCCATCTATTAAAAGACGAGTTCCAGCTGCCTCTTCCTCTGCGTATATTACATGACTGTTTCCATCCAACTGCAATAAGTGAAACAATGATCAAGAAATTGAATATCAAATTAAAAATCAAGGACCAGTTTTATAGTGCCACCATGCAGGAGGGATCCAAGTTTTCCATGTCATGGTAGGGTTTTGAAATATGGAACCCTTTAAGATAGGGGAAAATAACATGCCTACAAAAAACTTGAAGAAGTAAATCTAATTCTACATCCAACTACACAATTATTGGGAGTTTTATCGGTGACATTCATGTCCACATAATGATAATAGTAATGATAAAAAGATTACATTTAAGGACATGTAAAAATGTTTCAAAAGGATTAAATAATACAAGTCTCAATGTTAATAGTAATGTGGTGGGGTTAAACTACAAGGAAAAGGTACAAGCACATGCAAATAATAGTTTACAGAAACAACACTTGCCTGCATTAGCAAACCTCCATCCCTTAACGTATGTATCTCTGCTTCTATTTCTGATTCATTCATCCTCAATCTATAACTTCCTGGTCCTCCTCTTACCATGTCAATCTGTAAATCATTTTACGAGATTTTGATTGCACAACTGATCAACATATGCAGTAGCAATACTAGCATGACACTACAACAAATTAGGAAAATAGTCAAATGGAGTTCCATAAAACTGATTCCAATAACAATGGTTACCGTATATTTGCTTCCTTCAATGTTCAAAGACACTTGAGAGTGGACAAGAGATATGTGCTGGAATAGTTATTAACAAAAATCAGTACCATTTGGAAATAAGGGAGTTAAATACAGGCGCTTAGTTGATTTTTCTCCCAATTAGATACTATACCTTTGGAGGGATTTGTCCCTTTTCAAGATAACCAACATAGTCTGAAACCAAAGCTGCACTGCTAGCAGAGGCTTTCTACATTAATTAGAAGCATGGGTCATATAGTTCACAATGTCACAGATAAAAACTGAAAAGGACAGAAAGAGGGCGGGAATCTGCGTACATAGAGTGCCCCTCCAACAACAGAAAGATACCAAGGTGGCCTTTCTGCTCTAACCCTCATCGCAATTCTACTGTCCAACCATCCTGTGTGGATTTTGTTATCTCTGTAGTCTGAGGCCTGAAACCAAATATTGTCATAACAATGAATATTATTTCTGCATTATCAAAAACTTCATATGGAACAAGTAATCAGCATGTTAGAATATTACATTTAAAAGATCTATAGTATAGTCAACATTAGTACGAATTTCTCCCCGAATTTGAACCTCCTTCAGCCCAAGAACCATATTTGCAATTGCTAAAGCCCTAGATTCTCCAAATGCAAAAACATGCCCTGAGTTACAAGAAAAAGGGATTAGAAGCTTGTGGAAAATAAGTTACAGATAGAGAGCATACATCCATGAACATAGCAACAAGAAGCAGCACAAGTTTCATTGTTGAGATAAAAGAAGGGCGGTTCAGTGCACAAAGCTCCCGCCTGGTAAGGTCTAGGGAGGGATGAATGTATGCAACTTTACCCTGGAAACAGATAAGTTGTTTCTAGGATTTGAATCTGTGACTTTCACGTCATATGGCAACAACCTCACCTGTGACCTCTAAGCCTTTTCATCATAGATTCATATATTTCCATGACAGCCTAAAGTTCGCATTCGCTTAAAGTTCACAATGATGTCTAGAGCAATTAAAAATAAGAGCATTTATTTCATTACCCTTTCTGCCCCATTAATTCTGTAAACAAAAATTGATACTTACCAAACTGAGAATCTGAGAATTCATGAATTCCTCCTCCAGACTGCATATGTACATAACCCAACAAATTTTAGCCCTTACGCATAGAAGTTACATCCATATATTAAGAAACAGAATCACCTACCTTAACAGAGAAGTATGCCCACACATTTGGCTTACTTTTAAAGCTAAGCTCCTGCACAAAATATGGCAGACCAATATAAGAAATGAGATGAGAAGCATGCACAAAACGATACATGGACTTTCTGCTGGACTTAGTAACTAACCAGCACTTTCCCACTTGTAGGCTTAAAACCATCATCAGGGTCCTCACTTGTCACCCGTACAGCCACACAATGGCCTTTTGGTCTTGTAGATTCAGCTTTGTCAAAATCAAAAGGAGTGGCTAAAGTTGATGTTATCCTCCAAGCATCATAACCCCCACCATGTTCCACCCCATAGAAACGCCTTATCTCTTTTTAACAAGAAAGATATAAGGTAATACGGTACATCAAGTCAATGGGCAAACAATAATAAAGCAAGGAACTAATAAATTTATCTGCCATTATACCAGGAATTTGCCAGAGAGGGATGCCCATCCCAACGGCAACTTGTGCTGCTGGCAGATTTATCTCTGCTATCCACTCAGTAACAGGATGTTCAACCTATGAAGAAATCAATTGAAGAGTCAGTCAAAGTGATGACAATATAGTTAAAAGAAAGGAAAATAGAAACAAAAATACGATTTAGTTATTAAAAAAATTAAGCCTGCGAATGGTCTGGAAAAGAGAATGGACTATGTTTATACAGTCATTTTCAAGTAGATATCAACTAACATAGTAATGAATATTAATGGGAAAAACAAAATCAAGAAGAAAATTGTTCAAATTTTAAGAAACTAAAAATTGTGCCACAGGCCAAGATTAAGATATATTACCTGTAATCGGGGGTTCAGCTCCAAAAAGTAGTACTCGCCAGTCTCCATGCTGAATAAATACTCAACTGTAGCTGCACCAATGTAATTTACGCTTTTAGCCAATCTTCTAGCTGCCTGTTCCAGTTTTTTCACTGTATCCAGAGGAGCTATTGTGATCGGTCCCTCTTCAATGATCTGTTTATGAATAACTGGTTAGACCTTTCAGAAAATTCATTTCATTATGAGAATATGGAGAAGCAACAAGACATATTGTCATACTTTTTGGTGCCTCCTTTGAACACTGCAATCACGACTATGCAAAGCAGCAACATTTCCATACTGATCACAAAGTAACTGGACTTCCAAATGTCGGCTCTGATTGGGGGAAAAGTTATTATCAAATATGATCAAAACTCCAAGCATCATGGATGTTCAGATCAAAGTTCAGTTGAGGATCATACCTGGGATGCTACCTTCATTATGAATATAGGAGAGCCTGGAACTTCCCCTTGAACTTGCTTGAACAGTGCCCTGACATCATCATCATTATAAACCTGCAATATTCAAGTGCCCCTTAGCTTCTAGACTTTATTGAATAAATAACAAGTACAAAGGGTTGACCCAAATTATCCCAGCACTATGAGCATACATCTAGTTCTCTGTTCAAAAGTAACTTACATAGATGGAAGACAAAATTAGTTTGAAAATTGAACTGCACAGATATAAATATTATAAACAAACCTTTCTTATGCCTTTACCACCACCACCCCAAGAGGCCTTAATCATTGCAGGGTAACCTACAACTTGACAACTAGCAATCGCTTCCTCTGTTGTATAGACGCATGCTTGTCGGTAAATATCATCAGGAATAGTAATTAAACAATCATCAGGGGGAATTTTCACCTGTAAGATGAAATTTTCCAGTCCTAAGTTATGATGCCAGTTAAAAAAGGAAGGCTCTGTTACAGGAGATTGAAACTTACATGAGAACCACTCCATGGAAGGGTTGGCACATCTGCTGCTTGAGCAATCAATGACGAACCAATTTTATCTCCTAATGCTGCCATAGATACAGAAGGGGGTCCAAGAAAGGCAATTCCTTTTGCATTTAAAGCATCTGGCAGTTCAGGATTCTCTGATGCGTGACCCCAGCCAGGCCACACTGCATCAACATGAGTTATCTCAGCCACCTGTGTAGAACAAACAACTTAGATGTTGTACGACTAAATCAATAAGGCCATAACAGGCTGCAGCAAACTACAGGTAATATATTAGGTTGATAGCTAACAGGGCCAAATTATGCAAAAGCAGGAGCAAATTTTTATCAAATGTACTGTGGTAAGTAACAATACCCAGTTGTCCACTGGATAGAAACTTCAAATTCAATGGAAGATTACTCTTTGAATGTAGAAACAATATAAATAAACTCCAAGTATAAATTGTGATTTGCTGTTCACTGCTTATCACAACTAACTGTTCTTTTAAAATACCGCACATACCTCAACAATAAGTTGCACGTTGGCATAGTTATTGTTATTGGTCCCACCAGGAACTTCAACAAATTGGTCGGCCATTCGGATGTGTTCTGCATTGATTCTCATGTCCTCAGGAGTAGCCATAGCAACCAACAATATGGCCTTCTCCGTGCCAAATGTCTCATAGGCCCAGGTCCTAACACTACGTATAAACTTGACTGCTGCCATTCCATTGTTTGCAATTAGTATGCTATGAATTGGCCTCTTTCCCCCAAGGGCGTGGCAGAAGTCGTCTACTGCAGAGATTGTAGCAGAATGCCTATTTGGTAGTATACCATTTATAAATTCATTCCCCTGCCCGGTGCCCGCCATTTTTCTTCTTCTGCACAGCTTAAAACAGATTACAAGCAGTTCGGCACATCAAAATTCAATCAGAATTAGGGATTTTTTATCCTGCAGTTATATCCTTTGTTAAATAACAGGGTCCTGAACCATTTAAAAAGAGCTATTCTACTTCTTGACCGACCCTTCGTAGTATAGCAATACAATGTATAAAACTACAGGTAAACGTAAACAATAAAGTTGTGCTCAACCTTTACGGCCAAGAATTTTTTTCTTGGGACCAATTTCAGCCAGGATTGAAACGAAGACAAATGCAAAGAGCAATAGGTAATTAAATATAACTGCCCATCGTTAGATGAACTCGTATAGGCAAAACGTTTTCTTAATAAGTGAGCCTGAGTAATTACTAAGAACATGTAATAACTAATAAGTCCATTCATCCAGTAACTGCAACTTTCACTTCTACAACCAAACATGGCCTTGTCGTTCAGTCACTCTCATATGCGGTATTGTGGAAACGTCGATTGCGAAAAGAAAAGGGGGGGAGGTGGGGCACAATTCAAATGATAACTTCCAGCTTTTCAATCTACAAAATCATCCGCACTCTAGACCTGTCTTTTATCTAGAAAAGGCAAATCCATCCCACAAAAAGGAAAACTTCGGAGGTCCCCAACCCAATTCCAAATAATACGAGGCAAAGATTCTTGTGCCTTCAAGACTCGAACTATAAAATTACACTCCAAAAGCATATAAATACAGAAATAAAGGCGAAAGATCAAAACTCAAGCACCCGATGGAGAACATCATGGAAGGAAGGAGAAGAAGGGATGAATCACAGACCTTGGGGAAGGAGGCAACAGGAGCTGGGAACGCAAAAGATGAGATCAATCAATTTGGTTGATAATTGTGCAATGTTCAGAGCTTAGAAAGGGAAGCAATAAATTAAAATAGCACCATAGAATGTTATGGGATTGATTCAGTGCATGTATGGTGATCATGCACAGGGCAGAGAGTGAGAAGAATAGTTAAAGAAGTTGCAGAGAGGTAGGTTTGGTTTAGGTTGGATGGGTGGGTCGCTTGAGTTATAACGGATTTTATGAAAGGTGCACGTGGAATCTGCCTCTGCCACACTGTGTTTCCCTCCCAAGTCCCCTCAAAGAACAGGTAGTAGGAGAAGTAGGTTCCCAGCTACCCACCTCTCTCACTCTCATCATTCATTCACACATAAAATCATTTTCCCTTCTGTATCCACAGTCACAGACCGCAACTAAATTCCTATAGAGGTAAGGTAAGGTGACCCAGTAATAATAATTCATTCCCCACTTTTTCAGTGCTTTCAAAAAAATAAAATTGGGGTAGAAACAGAAACTAGGAAACGAACATCACAGATTGAATGAATGATGGCCGTGGGTTGACTTTTGGGTTGGGTGGTGCGGTCCACCAACCCTTCTACTTGTTAGTAGTAGATGAGTCAAATGAGGAAGCCATCCATCGTATTTAACTACTTCCATCGTCTCCTTCCTACCTTTCTCTCTCTGTTTTTTCTTCTTTTTTTCTTTTCAATTACTTGCTCTTTGTTTAGGATTTGCATCAAAATCCCAATGGGAAAAGGGTGGGATTGATGATGATGATGACAGATCTTAGGCGGCATTTTCAATTAATTGTAGGACCGGGATTCTTGTCATCTGTGGTGTTCATGGGGGCGGTTTGTGGTTAGGAGTTGAGCGTCGTAAGCAATATTACCACTCCGGTCTTTAATAAATATGCATATTTTGAACATTAAATAACATATATCATTATTTAATCAGAAATATAAGGTAAAGGAGTGATGGAAAATTAATGATTTACATTATAATTTGGACCCCAAAAAATTGCTCCTTCATGTGGCCTTATAATTGGATCAGCACCAGGACTAGGACCAGAGTGTTATTTCTCTAAAAAAAAATTAGAAGGGGATGGGATAATGCTGGGCCATAAAAGATGCGAGACACGAGTCACGATCATTTTCGTGGTTTTTTTTTTTTTAACAAATGTTTTTTTTTCTTTTTTGATGAATATTTTACAAATGTTCTAACAAGTTACAAGTTGCATCCACTATTATTACATTACTATCAATGTTTTTTGTGATGACACTGAGGTCAAGAGACTCAGGTGGACAAATTATTTATTAATAATTAGGAAGTGGGACTCTAATTGGCTGCTCTTTTACTTTGTATGGAGTACTCCTTAATTATGATACCTATTATGAAATATTTTCTTAAAGAAGGTATGATTCTTCTTATAAGTTATCAAGCAGGGAATTAATTATATTTTCTTAAAATTGTCCTTGCTTAAAGTTGAAACTGTTTTGTTCACTCCTCAAGACGACTTATGAGTTGTTACTTCCGTTTCTATTTGTAAGACCCCATTGCTTATTTTAAAGAATCATCAGAAAATTCTAATAAAGTTAATTACATTACTTTAAAACATTAAAGTTTGCTATTTTTCTTTAAATTATGTTATTTGACTTATGAACTACTATATAATGTAATAAAACACAACATATGATATTATTAAGTAATGTAATT
>JBAGKO010000011.1:3633468-3648566 GCA_037177275.1 Acacia concinna
GTGAGACTTAAAGCAAATCCTAACCCTAGCTTTGCCAAGCAGTGCCATAGAGACTAAGTTAGCCCTGACTTTAGGTACATAAAGGACTTCTTTCAGTTCTAAGGTCTTCCCATATGTGAGCTTCAATACCACTTTGCCTTTTCCTTGAACTTTGGCAATTCGAGAGTCAGCAAGGTAAATGTGGTCTTCCCTTTCTTCAAAAGGGGTAAACATCTTTTTGTTAGCACAAATGTGTCTGGTAGCTCCTGAGTCTACCACCCATTTCTTCACATTGGAGACAAGTAGGGATTGTGATATCATAGCAACAATGATATCTTCATCACTATCAGCATCTCCTATGATCAAATTCACATTTGGCTTAGGAGGATTTTCACCATCACCTCTAGCCCTCTTCTTGCACTGAGCTGCATAATGACCTAGTTTACCACAGAAAAAATACTTGCCAGACTTCTTTTTGGGGTTAGTGTTATTGGGCTTGTTGTAAGGTTTCTTCTTCTTATTTTTACTATTTTTGTTTTTGGAGTCGTACCTGTTTTTGTGTGGCTTTTCTTTAACCAGGTTTGCTTTAGTAGTAATCTCTTTACCCCTTGCAGCTAGTATTGCCTTCCGATTGGTATCTTCCATGATGATATGAGTGATCAGGTCGGTTAATGATAACTGCTTTTGCTTGGTTTCAATTGTTGCTTGCAGTCATTCCATGAACTTGGCAGCTTCTCCATCAATACACTAGCCATAAACTCTTATGGTAGATTGATCTTTTTAGCTCTTAGCTCTTCAAGTAGCTTGTGGTACTCATTGATTTGGAGCTTGATGTCCTTATCATATGTCATTTCCCACTTGTAAAAATTTCCAACCACGAATTTTTGCTTCCCAGCATCTTCAGCAGTGTACTCGAGGATAAGTGAACTCCATATCTCTTTTGCCTCTTTGTAGACATGATACACACCGAACAAATTATTAGATAAGGTAATAATGAGAGTGTGTCTGCAAACTTTATTAGCATAGGTCCAAGCATTCTTATGGACTTGGTTAGCATCTTGTGGAGGAGCAGACTGTGTGAGTGCATTTGCCACATCGTGCATGTCAAGAACAATGTAGACACATTACTACCAGCGTTTGAAATTCTTCCCATCAAAATACTCTATCTTGGATATGTCAGGAAACTGCCTCGGCATGGGCACTACCATCGGAACAGTGGCAGTAGTAACATCACTCGGGCCGGAAGCAGCAACGTTGTTGACAGCATAACTAGTAGGAGGAACTAAAGTTATAGTAGCTCTTAAGATTGTTGGAGTAGTTCCTGAATGCAAGGCGGTCAATCTGAGTCATGTCGCTGGACGCTATTCTTAAGAGCTATTCCGCCACCATAGGTTGAATGGAAGCGGCACTCCCCAGGATAAAACAGATTTTTTCTGCAAAAACAGGGTGAACAGAACAGCAAAATGTATATGCAAGTAGTAAGACAAGAAGCACAGAAGATGAGAGAAAGTACACAGAGGAAGAGAGGAGAGTTTGAGAGTTCTAAGCAAGGCGCCTAAATCTCTTGCAGGCAGGTAATGGACTAAGGTATCGTTGGGCAAGGATTAAACACGTTAGTGGCTATTGAATCTCCAGTCACATATGTTAAGCTCAATAACTCTATTCCGTTTCAAACATTGAGGAAGAATAACACTTCGGTTGCAGACGTTCGAGAGACAAGGACCATAACGTCTAATCAAAGCCTCTGTAACTGTAACATTAAGGATTTAGTTTCAAACCCTTGAAAAATTGGGTTTGACCGGCAATCCATTATGTCAAAAAAAAATTAGATTTTTTTTAATATTTTGACAAAAAGTACCCAATCCATATTTATTCGTACGTAAGAAGGAAATCAACGAATTTCAACTACGCTTGCCCATTGGAAGCCCAACTCCACAATGTATAATATATAGAATTGTTTTCTCTCTTTCCCAAGTAATATGGGATTTCCTTTTTCTCTTTGACATACTACATTTACACATAAACTCCAACAATAATGGGGACAAGGAAAACACCTTGAGGAAACATCCTCTAAAGCTGCTCAGTACGCATCATAACAAAAATGGCTTGCTTTCGGTATAATTGATCGATCAGGTGGTTCGTAAGCAGCAGTGTCCATGATCTATTACTCTACTCTCACTAAGAAGATGCATTTATCACGCCTCCCACACTCAACATTATCGTTTAATTTGTTCTTTTTTGGACAATATACAGTTTAATTTGTTTAACAATGCCTAACGTGTAATATTGCGAGTTTCCAAACAGCGGTTCCCTTTGGTGTTTCCAAATCAAGGCGCACAAGGAAACTTATGGTATTATACGGAGTACTAATTGTTGTTTCCTCTGAGGATTGGTTGACATATGACCAACACGTCATATAAAGCCGAGGGCAAAAATAATACTCCCTCATGTCTAAATTATAAGGGTCTATGAATTTTTTTAGAGAATTATAAAAAAATCTTAAGAAAGTTAATTACATTATTATTTGTCTTATGAACTAATATATAATGTAATAAAACACAATATATGATATGATTAATTAATATAATTAACTTTCTTAAAATTCTCCAAAAAAATCAACTGGGCGGAGGGGAGTACGCCGTATGAATTAGGGACCTGGTTTCCCTTGAATAGGGAGAGCTATAGCATATGGAACGTCTTCTAGATTTTTTTTTGTTTTTTTTTTAAAATTATTTTAACGGGTAGATAATCTAATATAAAGTTAAGTTTCTTAACTAACATTTTTTTAAAAAAAATTATATAAAAATCACTTTCTAAAAAAATTAAATCTAAGCCTTTCAAATCGCATCCAGACAATACATATGCTATAGCTCTCCTTCCTTATTTTGGGATGAACAGGAAACCATGTCCTATTAATTAGTTGCATTGTTTATGAACTCAAGCAAATACATGACTTTCAAGAGGACTCAACATATTATATATATACATATATATATATATATATATTGCCCAGCCATGTGAATTTAAATTTGATGTTATAATCAGTAATTGCCTTTTCTTGGCAAGAAAAATTTCTAATTGATTATATTATATGAAGCCTTGAAGGCGAAATCCGAAGAGGCATAAAGAGGAGGGAGTAGCGTGATTATGAGAGCAAAGGAGTTTGAAATATCATATTCATTTTTGGGTAATACCGCAGTAACTCTAATTTTATTCACTATCGTTTACAATTTTTTTTGTTTTTCACTATGATTGCGCCTTCCATTGATGATACTCCGTGAGCCTGCACGTAAATTTTTTCCATGATTGTACCCATCATATGAAGAGAAAAATAGAAAAAGAACAAAGGGACTCTTATATGTATAACCCATTGTTTGAGCAATTTTTTGTATAGTAATAATTGAGAAATGAATTTCAACAATAAAGAAATTCAAAAGAGAAAGTAAAATAGATCCAACATAAGAGATTGATGAAATTTAATTAGATTTTGGAGAGGTGATACAATAATTTCAGAGAGTCTAGAGTGCTAGTGAGTATGTGAAAGATTTTGTGTCTATCTAACGTTTAAGTCTATCAATATATATAGTTGATCTTTTTCACAGACATGTCCACCTCTGTTCCTTATGATTTAGGAGTTTGTTACTATATCCGTGGATCTAACCTGTTTATCCCGAGATTTCAAACTTGTGGGGACAAACCATTCTTGAATGCTCCATGTGTCTCTTTGGAAGCTATGACTTTGAGCCCATTTGGGTATATATAACTTTTGATGATAAATAACTTATGAAAAATAATTTTAAAAAACAAAGTTACTTTTTAAAAGTTGATTTGTGTTTGGATAGAAAATAACATAAGTGATTTTTTTTAATGATGAAAAGTAACTTATCCTTTTTATATAGAATTTTTTTAAAAAAAAACTTTTGTCATATATTTTAGATTTGATAGTTATGTAATATTTAGAATGAGATTATTCTTTTCACATAGTCATAATAAATTTTTAAAATAACTAAAAATAATAAAATAGAGAGAGAAAGGAGTTGCTAAGGGTGGAGTGTTCGGACATGAAGGGGAAAAGGAGCTACTATAGGTCTATATCTATGGCCTAGAGAGAGAAAAATAATGAGAAGTTAGAGGCATTAAGCCAAGGGCTAATAGAAAAGTGGCTTCAAACCACTTTAAAAAAATGGAGCTTTTTTCACAAAAGCCCATCACCATTTTGAATCTACCCAAACAGCCTTTTGATGGAAAGCTGCTTAAATTATGATGAGAAGTTACTTTTTGATCATCCCATACAGGCACTTTGTCTCAGGAGTTGAAACTTCTTTCAGACCTTAAAACTCACTTATGCATTTTCTGGACTCTCTCTTTAGGCCTTATTGTCATTTAGCCCGACCTAATTTTTGGGTATAATCCATGAAAACATATTTAGAAATTAGCAAGTTAAATTTCACAATTCACAAGTTTTTATCAGAAAATTATCTTCAATTTCCTTTTCAAATAACTCAGGGACATTGAGGTAAATTGGCAAAATCTCTAAATCCCAAATTGAGTCATATGACCAAATTAATAATTTTTTAAAATTTAGCTGCTCTAATTAAAATTTGAATGATTCAACGGTCTTTTAAAAAGGCTATCTTACTAATGCTCAGCGTCTAAGAAGAGGCATAACAACTGAGGGAAGCTGTGATCTCTGTAATGTCAACTTTTCGAGGATCTCGACCACATATTGCACCACTATCCCATTGCACTCAATTGTCGGCAGAAGCTATTACCACATAACAGATTATCAAACTTTCTAAATGCATTTTTGCGAATAAACGTGTATCCCCTGAGTCGATTATTATCTCTGTTCATGCTTTTGTCAAATATTTTCTCCAATCTCAATGATTTTTTTAGAGAATTCTAAGAAAATCATAAAAAAGCTAAGTACATTACTTTAAACATTAAAATTTATCATTTTTTCTTCAAATTATGTTATTTGCCTTATAAACTAATATATAATATAGTAAAACACAATATATGATATCATTAAATAATGTAATTCGTTTTCTTAAAAAAAATTTTAAGATTTTTTTAAAAAAATCAACTAACTCTTATAATTAGAACTTAAAGGAGTACATGCCCAATGCTAGTGATATGTTGCAAACCATCCATGCCACAACCTAGCTGTAGTTGTTTGTAACCTTTTGGCGGTGCATATTACGAATATATTAACCCTTATTCAAAAAAAAAAAATAAGAAGAAGGATTTTCCCTATATCATGTATTAACTTGTTGAAAATTTGATTTTGTATCTTTTTTGGATAAATTTATTTTCGTAGTATTTTTGAAAAATTCAAAATGTCCCCGATGCTAGCTAATGACCAGATGCTAGCTGGGCAAGTCAAATGGAAATGATGAGCCCACGACCCATTTAGGTATTCATCATTCAAAAATAACAAGCCCGATCATGAATTTTAGTTTCGGGTCTCAAGACACGGCATATATGGAGATAATTTGGCATTAGGCGCAGTGGAAGATCATATTCTTGCTGGATGGGGAAAATGACTATTTTTCTATAACAATATGTGGGCTAATGAGATTAATCATGTAGTAATTGAAAATGGATTAAAATGGAATTCCTAGTTGTAATGATTAAAAACTAAAAGGATGGTGAGCCGTGGAAAATGGGAATGTGGAATAGCGGAAGGAACTGGGCCCACTGGGCCTGAACTTGGGCTTATTTCGCTTCATCTTCTTCTATCTCCAGATACTAAGATGAAGGCTGATTATATGTATATACAATCATGATACAAGATATTATTCAAAACTCGCCATATTGCTTACTGGACACCGAACACCATCGCCGTCGTCTATCAAGTACGTTCTCTCCTGTTTTTCTCTTCTCCTTAGCAACCATTAAAATATCAACAAGAGAGAGGTGATCAAATATTTAAGTATATATATATATAGTTCCCCACTTAGAGTTATTTTGTCGGCGCACTGATTTTAATTAAATAAATAAGCAGACGACATCGGCTAAGTACTAAGTCAATGACAATAATGCATGATGTAAATGCGTAAAAAGGGAAGGGGGGGTCATAATCAAGCGTCAAGTACGGGGGTTAGTTAAACAGAGTTGGATGGCGAAGGTCACGACTCACGAGAAGTGACTACTTGCGCAATCTGCCATAATATATTATTGCTTCACAATTACTTGATTTGGACGTTGCGTTCACACAAATTGGGAGCCAGCCACTCCACCTATCCTCTCCGTACAATCTCTATCCATACATGCAATGTTCAAAAAATACTGCACTACCAATAGATACTCCTTTTCGTTCTAATTATAAGGTAGTTGGGAGAATTTTAAAAAAGTTTTAAGAATATCTTATTTTAAAATATTAAAATTTATCGTTTTTTTTTAAATTATGTTGTTTGACTTATGAACTAATATATAATGTAATAAAACAGAATATATGATATGATTAAATAATGTAATTATCTTTTTAAGGACTTTCCTAAAATTTTCTAAAAGACCCTTATAATTAAGACAGAAGGGAGTACTAATTTGTAAATAATACTATGATTTATTTAATACACTATATACAATAGGGATGGACTGGGCAATTCGAGACCTAAATTTTGCTTTCTCTAAAAAAAAAGATTTAAACGCCATAAATACAACTAAGATAATCGAAATATCTACAATCATATAAAATGATCCTAAAAAATGAACTTAATTGTAAATCATTCAAAAATCTCCAACAACAAGCAACATTTGAATTTAAATTTAAATAATTACAAAAATTGACCTCAATCAAATCAAACTACGCTCAATAATCAGTCAATCTAATCCAATTTTATTATATTCCTTATTTAGATTATACCATACCAACAACTCGGGTTGGCTTGGAGTTACCCAAATCACCCAAGTTTTACTCAACCCTTATTTGTTCGAATATACCGTAGTAATAGATTTTGATGACTAATATGCAGAGTCCAAAAGACAAACTATATATATATCTTTCTCAAATGTAAATAATTCGACTTGCTATTACTTGTATTGGCACAAATAGCATACAAACATGTGTAGACGGATGGACCGAAGTTGGAACAAGTCATCAAGAGGCGTGCAGGGAATGGAAACTCATGACCCAGGTTCAGGTTGGAGGTCGGTTTTGGAAGCCGAGAACGTGTAAGAACGCGCATTGTTTGGCAGGCATGCCACAAAATAGGAAGGGGTAAAATGTGTGAGCTCCTGTAGCCTGATGACCCCAAGTTCTTCTTTTATGGCTGCATGGGTTATCACGAACCAAGATATTAACTCAATTGCTAAGTAGTTTCGTCTTTGTAAGGAGGATAACATAAGTTCAACCCCCATTAAACATATAATTCGATAGGGATTAGTTTCAAACTCTGGTGACTTGATGATATAGTTAATCAATTTTCTTTTTCATTAAAAAAAAAACGAAGGTAGGTTTTGTGGGATGGGAGGCGCAAAAGAGAGAAGGGGAGTGATGTTGAGAGGAAGGTTAGGAAGAAGAGTGAAATGAAATGAAATGATGAATGAATGAAGGGTGGGCAACAAAGGACGTTGGGCAATGAGTGGTCCCCAACGTCTTCCCAAAGGACACCCACACCGCCGCGTACCTCCCACCTCACCCTTAACTTCCATTTTCTCCTTCCATCAACTTCTAATAATTCCACCATCACTACTACTCCTGCCCATTTTTCAGAGGCCCATCTAAGCAAATATGGCGCATAAATAATCTTTAAGATACGGACACTTGTCTGTCTTCTTCAATCAAACTTGTTATACACAGATAAAGAATATAATCTTATGCCTTATTTTATCAACTAGGAAAGGTCGCGCACTCTACCAACTTCATTGTTTACGTTCCAACCATCTGCCTTGATCCTCCAAAGGAGAATTCTAATTTCTCGAACCCACCCCACAACAAAAAAATATATATATATACGGAGTACAGTATTTGACTATTTCTATACAGTTTATGTACTCAGCGTCTCTTCGGTTTAACGATCAAAATAGCCCTCTTTTTCTAATCTATATCCCTTTCCTAACCAAAACACTTCGTTTCTTGGGCCTTGGAATGAATTCTAACAATAATGGCTTAAATTACAGAAAACAATTTGTGATCCTAAAGGCTTCAGAACCAGGTAAAAGGTTCAGAACATACAAACAAGTTCTAGAACTCGCCTCATTTTCCATTTACTGTTTTTACTTTTAATGGCACACCCGACCACACATAAATGGCATCATACTGTAAAAGGAGAATTTATAGCCCAAAAACAAATGAAAGCAATTTTCTTCAGATGGGGACCAGAAACGTAAATAGTATTAATCGCAAGAAGATATCAAAGTACGACCAAAAATACTTTTCCAGTTGCCCACCACAAGCTGGTAAGGCGGCCAATTCTCACCCTCCATTAAACAAAACCAAAAAACAGAAGGTGAAATTTACAAAACAAGAGGGAAAAGAGAATAGGGAGGGAAGGGGAAGGGGAAGGGGAAGAGCGGGGAGAGTGCATATGGACATATTTTAGTGATATTCTTATCAGCTTAGGCGCATAGCTAGCTAGCTACGAACTGCATCTTCGGACTGTCTACCGTGAATCTGCGATATTACAAGGCAGCCACGCTTTCGCCTTTGGTGGTGGCGACCTGAGATTCAGAAGGTTGAACCACTACTTGTTTTTTGGATACAATACAACGCTTCTCCTTCCTCTCATCCTGTATTATCTGTTTTTGGCGGCATTCTAGGCTGCAGAAAGCACTGTCACCCCTGCAAATCATATATATTCAATATTCTCAACGCGCGCACTACTTTATAACCCTCAATCGGTTTCAATCAGCCGATTTCCATATGAAATTTACGAAAATGAAGTCGTTAAAACATTCAAGAAGATAAGAACAATACATCGCCCCCAAATCAGATCTGATTCATGCAAAATCGGGGGGCATCTCTACCTGTTCCCGAAGGAAGAGGGAAATAGTCTACAGCCCCCAGTAACAGTGTAGTGAAGTTATGACCTGGACGAATTGTGAAGACGAAGAGCAGGAGAGGGAGAGAAATAGACACGTGGATATGTACCTGTACATGTAGATGTCACGGCCGGGTACCAAGCTACGTTTGCAGAGAAAGCAAGAACGAAGGAAGTCAGCAGTCTCAATGAATTCGACGGAATGCCTTCTGTGGTTTGTGGGCGATACCCTCTGATCCGACCAATATGAGCCACCTGGCTGCTGGCATATTACATCAGACGACGGCTGGGCGTTAGGGTTAAGGCTAGGATCGTCCTGGGGAGCGTCGGGGGCGACGTTCAGGTCGAAGGGAATCTCCGACAAGCTGGTGGTTCTCTTCATCCGAGTTCGAGGTCTCTTGCCCAGCGACATGGTGCTTGTGGTTTCTGCTGGACTAGCAGGTGGTGTTGCTTCGGCGAGTTGGGCCCTGTGAGGGCTTGAGGAGTGGTGTTAGAGGAAGGAGGAAGGAGTTTGGGGAGGGGAGAAGAGAATGAGGGGGAGGGAGATTAAAATAAGAGCCAAAAAGCGAGGAGTGAATGTGAGCCGTTGGATTTGGAGGGAATTGAGGTCATCATAAATGAGAGGAGAAAATGCTACGTCAACACTTAATTAGCTATATAATGGCATTAATTAGGAGCAGTAATTAGAATTTTTGGGAATTAAACAAATTAGTAATTAGCAAATAAATACAAATTGGTGGGGAGCTTTGGATGCTTTTTCAAGACTCCGAAGCAGCAGTCACTTTGGGGAATTGTGATTGGATCTGCCGTGGGAGGAATTGGAATCTACCGCATTTGGTGAATCAAGGACTTTCAATTTGGGATTGACTTGTTTCCCGAAATGCCAGGGATTGTGGCTCCCTCTCTCTCTCCCAACTGTTATTCTTAGTGGCCCAATTATTGTGAATTACCATTTCACTTTTTTTTTTTCCTTTTATACGAATCATTTTTTTTTTTTTGCCAAATTTATACGAATCATTTTACTATTTACTGTTTACTGCCTTTTTTTTAACTTTTGGCATTCACTTAATGGACCACCACGCAAATCTGTACCGCCTTTAATACTGACATTTTTTTTAACTTGCCACCGCCCTCAATACTGATATTGACACGCTATGAGTCAATTAGTACTAAATAGAAAAAACCTAATTAATTACTATAGTTCTTAAAAGTTAAAAATTAATTAAATCGTTGCAAAAAAAAAAAAGACTACATTGATGATTTATGAGGGAGTATTGTATAAATTGTGTTTCAAAGTTCAAATTCCAAATAATGCATGGGAAACATGTTTAGTGTGTGTACTGTATATATCCCAAAACAAAATTTTACTTTATGGGCAAAAGTATAACTTTACTAGTCATTTAATTTATATATGAAGTATATTTTTTGTCCCTTAATTTTATAAAGTATGTTTTGATTCTTCAATTTTGTAAAGTATACTTTTAATTCTATAATTATAACATTGTTAATGTTGTTAATAGAAAAGATAAATTTAAATGATAATTGTGTAAACTTAAGTGATGATTATGTAACTAAATGCCATTTATTTTATATTTAAAACATGGATAAATAAAAAAATATCTAAAATTTGGGCAATTAAATTGTATTGATCATCATCTGAGTTCATCACGTCACCATTTTCTATTAGTAATAGTAACTATATTATAATTATAGAACTAAAAATATATTTTATAAAGTTAAGGAACCAAAATATATCTCATATAAAATTTAAAAGACTAAAAGTATAATTTAGTCTACTTTTATATTTATATGGGTTAAATACTAAATTTACCCTGGAAGTATTGCCTGAGGGGCAATTTTGCCCTTGCCGTCAGTTGACCGTTATTTGACCAAATAGGTTGAGTTGACAGTCCACATGTCATCCAGTGTAGTTTTGATAAGGTGAAGATTTGTATCAAAACTTTTAAATATAACTTTAAAAAATAAGAACTAGATGACAGATGGGCTTCTAAGACAAGTTTTTACCTTAACAAAAATAAACTGGATGACATGCGGATTGCCAATATAACATATTTGGTCAGTAACAGTCAAAATTATTAAATTTTAAACTTTCAGGACAAATCTTCACCTTAGCGAAAATATAATGGTTGACCTATGGACTATCAGTTCAATATATTTAGTAAACTAACGGTCAACTAACGGCAAGAGTAAAATTGCCCCATTTTACAAACTTCTGGGGCAAAATTGCCCCAAATCATACTTTCAGGGTAAAATCGCTCCTCATACAATATTTCCGGAGCAAATTTGACCCTTAATCCTATTTATCCTTATGGATAATGTTTTGCTAAAAAGTTTATTTGGCAAAGCATTTCAATAAAAAAAGTTAAAAATTGAAGTATATATTGATATTTTTTCTGGATCTATCCACTCGTACCCACACTTGTATGTTTTTGCTTTATCATTCATGTCCACGCTACTAGCAACAAACTAGTCCCTTATTACATGTTTTTAAATACATGAAAAGTCCGGTAGTTTTAATAGAAACGATTTTTTTACCTGAATAGAAATAAAAAATAAATAAAATATACAAAATTAGTTTTATATTATGGCATGACATCATTTCGGATAAAATTGTATCGAAACTTTCAAAATATTATTTCTTTAATTTCCATTTGAAAAATCAAGAGAAAAATGAACGCTAGTGCCCGGCGAGCCGTGACTTTGTTTATTTATTTAAATTTAAATGGATACATGGCTCAATAAGCACCAATGTTTATGGTAAAACTTTAGTTGCCAGTTTGATGGTAGATGAATGTTGGATTTTGAGTTTAAATCGTTTTTTATGGGTCGGATCGATTGTTTCGAATTAAAATTCTAATAAATAAATGAAGAGATTTGATATATAATTATTTTCTAAAATGAATTACAACTAAATCAAAAAATGTTAACTAATATATACATACATATATATATATATGGAAGGTTTTATCTTTGATTAGTAAATAACATGAAACGTAAGTTGAAAGATATTGATAAATTAGCCAATGATTATAACTTGAACTGTAAGTTGGAAAAAATTGAAAACTTGCTCATATTAATTACTGAGTGATTTTTGCTTGAAAGGCAAGTTTGGAGTCTCTATTTGACATTCACATCAAGCAGATAATTAATCATTGAAATCTCTTATTTTCTTCTATAACTTCTCTGTGTTATGATGTAGTGCAAACCCTAATTAGATTCTAATAATATTAACCCAAAACGTGAGCTATCATCTTGAATACGTGTAAACCCTAATTAAACTCTAATAATATTAACCAAAATATAAGCTATAATCTTAAATCTGACCGCATACCTTACCTTTTTTCCCCACTATTTCTAACAAGGGAAAAGGCAGTGCTTGGGCGAAAAACCTCTGTTTACCCTCGACTCTAACCACTTTGCAATTTTTTAAAGGAGAGAAGTACACGCATTATATAATGGGACAAAATAACACGTCCTGCGTGGCTAAAATCATGATGTAATACGTCGTTATTATATACAGAATGGGTGACAAAAGGAGAAAGTGGAAAAAGGAGATAAATTATTAATATATATTTGAATGGGGAAGTTACAGAAAAGAATGAATTAATCAGGGGGTAGATGCAATGCATGCTCCAACTTCACATTAATGGAATGATGGAATAATAATACATGAATTAGAATGTATATATAAAATTGTGGTAAACGTAAATCCAAGTTAAAGTGGTAATAATAATATCAGTGTGTGTGATGGTGGAGGTAAGTTAGTGGCCGTGGGCAGAAGGGAACAAGAATGAAGGGAATGTGGTGGTGCATGGACGATAGGTGGCAGCCCTGCAACTAGTCTATTATATATATCTTGTCTCTACCGTTGATTCAGCCTAGATTCTTTTCTTTTTTTTAATGTTACTTTAAAATAATATTTATTCATGACGTTTGATAAATGTATGCTAGCTAGAAGGGGACAAATTATTGAATCTATGTATTCAATAAATATATATATATATATATATGTATACGTATGTATGAAATCTGACTGTTCATATATTCAATTAATTATCAATATTTATTATGGAGAGGGTTTTGTGACTGTGACTGAAACTCTTTCAAAAAGAGTCTATAGTACAACTGACTCGCTGTTACAGGCGGGGATACCTAGATCTAAATAAAATATTGTGACAAAACAGACTATGAATGGTACGTTACTACAAATAAGATTTTTAACGTTTGTTTTAAAATATCTTTAGTGTTTGTTTTAAAGGTAACATTTATCTGAGTGACATTAAAATATTTTTTAAAAGACGTCTATCTAACGAAATGGACGGAAAAGACAATAATTTGATGTATGTTTTTTTTTCAAAGAACAGATGCTTACAAGTGTTATTTTTTATTAACAACGGACATCAAATGGCGTCCGTTTTGTTTTTTAACGAACGCCACTGTTTTTACAAAAACGGATGCATAAATAAATTATTTTTTATTAAAACTATTACTACAGCATTTGTTCCTAACCACCTCCTAACGCGCAGAGCAAAATAGTGATTGGAAAAAAAAAATTCAAGCAGAGGTGACGGACAATATAAAATTATCAATGCAATATAGTGCATATGTATTAAGAGGAGCAACATCAAATTAATACATGAAAAGGGAAAAAATTTAAAGCCATCTAATACAATGTAAACTTAAACAATTGAAGGAAAAAAAATTAAAGCGACCATACCAGTTGTTGAATTTTTGAAAGACGAATGCTTCTAGTAATTTGGTAGAACCTCTCATTCAACCAAAAAACACACACTGTGGGAAGGAGCCGAAAAGAGGGAAGGATATGGCTAACGATTAAGGTAAAATAAGAGAGAAATAGTTCGCCGTTAAGCTAAAATATGAGAGAAATAGTTGAGAAGACGAGAGAATATATAGGAAGAAGACAGAAAATATTCAAATTTGGTGTCCGTTTTCTTAAAATGTATGTCACATATGGCATCCCATCAGTCTAAACCTACGAGGTAGGCTAAGACAGACACCTTGTTAGGTGTTCGCTAACGCCATATGGCGTCTGTTCACTGGGTGTCTGTTCACACCAGAACAGACGCCTTGACGCCAAAGGCATTTGTTTTGGTGTGAATAGACACTGTGTTGGCGTATGTTCTTCAAGAACAGATGCATCAACACACCTTTAGCATATGTTCTTTAAGAATAGATGCAAAAGAAACCCTAATTTTTATAATAATGCCAACGCGTTTGTTTTAACTTTTGTTTTTTAAAAAATGAACGTATCTTAATGACGTTATATCTCTTTTTTGTAGTAGTGATAATAAGATCTTACAAGACAAATTTATATCGGGTGCTTCATGCATACATACTTTACCTATTACTTTTCTTAAATTTATTCATTCAATTGATAATTATAATTCGTTAGAAACAATATAGAACAGACCCACTCAGTGTAGTCTAATATGACATTCTGCTTATATATAGTATAGTGGTCTTTGGGATATATTGACGCAATGTGATTTTTTACTGGTGATACGAATGTCAAAGTATGCACATATCTATTATTTAAAGGGCAGATTGGTAAGAAACTTGAATACATGAATAATATAATTTTCCACATGAGAGACTCCGTGTGATGTACATACCCAATCTTTAAGTTAATATACCGGTATTTTTAGGTGATCGACTCTAAAGAAATACACCCTCCAGTCTTAATTATAAGAATCTATTGATTTTTTTTTAGAATATTAAGAAACGGCTAAGAAAGTTAATTATATTACTTTAACATATTAAACGTTGTCGTTTTTCTTTAAATTATATTGTTTGATTATGAGCTAATATATAATGTAATAAAATATAATATATTATATGATTAAGTAATGTAATTAGCTTTCTTATGATTTTTTAAAAAGATCAACATGTCCTTATAATTAAAACCAGAGAGAGTGAAAAACAATGAATTAATACCATTGTTTTCAAAACCGGACTGGCCGGGTCAACCTGGGAATGAAACTGGTCCGGTTTGGTCATCAGACCGGTGAACCCGGGGTCTGTAAGAACCGGCTGTTCACCCAAGAGGGGGGGTGAATTGGGTGTAAAATAAAACCTTATATATTTTGAAAATCT
>JBAGKO010000011.1:3663704-3676563 GCA_037177275.1 Acacia concinna
ATGAAAACCCAACTTAACCTAAAAAGTCAAAAGTTATATCAATCTTACTGTTATAAAGTCTAGAGCAATATGAAGATAGAAGAAAGGGAAAAATGTTTATATACTAGTTCACTAGCAAAGACTGTAAAATGTTTAAAAAATGTTTATATTTTTTAATTGATGATAATAATAGAGGAGGGAAAAATTGTCATTTGCCCTCTCCCTCCCCTCCAATCCCTCCAATTTGGAGGAGAGCAAAATATGGAGAGGGGAGGGGAGGAGAGGCCAAATTTTAGCTCATTTCCCCTCCAAAAATTTAAGCCAAACAAAGGGAGGAGAGGGGAGGCTCGCCTCCCCTCCCCTTAAACCAAATAGACCCTTAAATTGAGTGAAATAATAATCATCTAAACAAAGGTAAGAAAAATAATAATAAACAAAGATATAATGTTAAAATCTACAATATTTTAAAACAAATATTTACAAGCTTTAAATAACGGTGGTATTCAATTTCCATGAATAAAGATAATTGCATTAAACTTGTATCACTTGATTGATTTGATTTTGTTAGCATTTTTCATCAATAATTTTTTCAATTATGACTTCCTATTGGATTAAAAAGTCGCTTGTATGAAAGAAAAATAAATTAATAGTTAGTTGTGTCAACGTGATGTAAGAAAAAATAAATAAATAAAGAAGATAATGAAGAATATTTCATTTTATCGTTATATACCATGGCAAAGGAAAAAGAACAAATTAATTATTGTGTGAGTAAATAAATAAGATATAACTGGTGGACATGATGGGAGGGAAGTTTGAACCTCGTTGTGGATCTAATAGGGACACTCAGCAGTTCAATGTTTTCCCTGATTAGACGGACATGAAGATATAGTCCGAAATTAAAGCAATACTTTTAAAATTTGAATATTCAACTATAGATAGATTGCATATGGAGATCCTAATGTCCGGGTGCAAAACGCAAGAGATGTTCAAATATGAATTTGTATTGGTAGGTAAGGTCCGAGTCCGAGTCCGAGTCCGAGTCCGAGAGGTGAGGGTTGGTAATTTGGAAAAAGAGGACATAATATTCTTAAACAAAGCAGCTTCATGCGAAAGCATATTCTCTTCTTTTTCTTCTTCGGGTATTTTTTTTTTTTTTGCGCCAACGAAAGCATATTCTCTTCTATTTCAACTCGAAAATGATGCCACGCCACGTGATCTGTTGGGCTACTTTGGTTCCTGCTTTCGTTCTTCCATTACACTACAAAAACTATACACTCATATTTGTATTGAAAATAATCGTATTATTTTTGTTAATTTTATCCTTCTACTTACAGACGGCCAGTATTAGATGTGTTTGGAATAAAAATTGAAAAAATGACTTTTAAAAAAGTAAGATTAACTAATATGATTTATATTTAGAATAAAGAACGCAGAAATTATTTATAAGTTACTTATATAAATGTAAAACCTGTTTGATTGAAATTTTTAAAAATAATTTTTTATGGGAATGACTAAAAAAACATAAAAATTATAAGAGAAATAAAAAATAACTTTTAAGAAAAGTAAAAAAAAAAAGCTAAAAAACATATTATTGATAACATGATTAAATAATTTTTTAAAATTTTTAAAAAAAGTCAAATGAATCTTATATTTAGAACATGATGAAGTATATATTGCATATAAATATATTGTGAAGTCAAGGAAGCAAAATAAATTACTTAATTATATTATATATTGTGTTTTATCATATTATATATTAATTTAGAAGTCAAAGAAAATAGTTTGAAAAACACAATAAATTTTTATATTTTAAAGTAATGTTATTATCTTTCTTAAAATTCTTTAAAAAAACTAATTAAGTCTTATAAATAATATTAAAAAAATAAAACAGTGCTTCTCATCTACCCAAAAGCATCATTTTATTGCTTCTTCAATAAGTGGACAATTGACAATATCAGTTATTGCAACCATCAACCACCCAAACAACAAATATATATTTTTTTAACTTTTGGCTGTTGCACACGTGGAAAATCACCCCATCTCCTTCCAAACATGCACATTATTTCATGGTATGAGGACGGTCGCTGAAACGCTGAAAATTTTGTCGCTAAGGTAAAATGAAAGATTGGTGAGGGGTTAGGTGTGTGTGTGTGTGTGTGTGTGTGGGAGAGAGAGAGAGAGAGAGAGAGAGAGAGAGAGAGATATAGATAGAGATGTTCGGTGTTGCACACGAGTGCCGTGCGTACATGTGCAAACCCACCAAAGTAGAGACTAGAGAGGCAGTTGCCTCGTTGGTTGTTAGGTACTACTCATATTTTCATCATCTTTTGAAAGGAACACAGCCAAAAAAAATAACAAGCTAATATAATATAATATAATAGTGAGAATTCCACGGTAAGCCAGAAATATGTAGTAATCTGGGCCGAAGCACCAAGGCAGGCATGTGACGTGAGAAATGTTAGTTGGGCACGCGAAGGGTTAGGAAATAGAATAGGGGTGGCCCGGAGTTAGGAGAACATGGTTTTGTCCCTCGGCTTCCCCTAGGGTCGGTCGGTCTCAAGTCTCAACACGACCCATTTACACATCCAGAGCCAACTTTCTTTTTATCTTGTTATAATAATTCTATTTTTTAATTCATTATCATTACCACAAAACTAATTTCCTGACGTCTACTTCCTTTATTTAAATAAATTTCGAAATAATTATGCGCACGTACATTTACTGGATATGCCCTGCTAAATCCCATACTTGATTAGCGTGACTTAAAATTCAACCCGTAGACCGTAACATATCAAAAATAGTCATAATACTTATTTAATCTTGCTTATCTTAACAATATACTCCCTCATATCTAATAGTTTTCCTAAAATACCCATTCGATTATTTCGTTAAAACTGCCTTCATGATATAAACTCAATGTAATAGTAATAACTTGAGGGGGGGGGGGAATTGTATATGTAGGATTAAATAATTAATCCTTTATATTTAAAATTATAGAGAGTTTAGACATGGAACGAAATTAGCTTTTATAGCAAAAAGTCGTGAACTAGGGTTAGGTGTTGACAAAAAGCGCTGTCCAACTTTGAGGGGTTGGAAGCGTACTGTTTGTTTTGGTCTTCGAATTTTGTTTGACATATAAATTATCGGAAGCCTAATTGGAATTAGGACTCAACTAAACTAACGGCGACTTCTCCTAAAGCGGCTTCTTGTCTCTGTCATAAATAACTCCCTTTCCCTCTTCGCATTTTCCTTCTCTGTTGTTCGTTGCAGTGAATGCTTGCTGCTGTAACTCTGTCATCTTCTTCTTCAAGCTTTCTTGTTATAAACTCTACACACTTCTACATCTCCTCCTCGTTTTCATCGCCACCCCTATATATAAAAGCAGGTGAATATCGTTCCTATTTTCTCCATTCCATACTTGCTCACATTTTGCTTGTGGTCTTCGCTCAGCTTTCCCCCCCGCTTTAACTCATCAGGAGTACGTTGTTGCCTTTCATATTTGATTACTTTCGACTCAAGACGTGATGAAAGAGCATTCGTTGTTTCATTTATTTATACATTCTCTCTCTCATCTTGTTCATTTCATATGGATCTGCGTTTTCTTTCCTCCTTCTTAATTGTTTCAGTAATTCCGAGTCATGTAAATCGCGGGACAGGTTTTAATATGCCAACTGCCACTCACCGGTGATGCATTATGGATTATTTGACATTTGATTCCTTTCTTGTGCATTTTAATAGTTTTCTAAGCACCCACGAGTTTGTCGGGGTAGTCCATACGTGATTTGAACTTTAGGGGTTTAGCTTGAGACTCCTGTCGAATAAGTCCGGGATGACACATAAATAGCCTTCATCAGATTTCAGGCGCTAACTGACATTGCTTTGTTTTTCCAATCTTCAGAGAATGGCTGCTAAAGTATGTCACCAGGCTATCGGGACCTTTCAACCTGAGTTGCTTTTTAAAAATTCTGGAAATCAACAAAATCTTCAGAAGAACTCAATAAGATTGATAACAAAGGATTTTAGCAGCTGCAATAGGTTGTCAAGGAGAGCTGGTCAAAGGAATTGTCGCATCATTCGGTCCTCAGCTTCTCAGACATCGGTGGTTGATCCAGTGTTATACCCTTCAAGAAGAAGCACCAGTGACAATTCCAAGAAATCAAGTAATTGAAAATCTATTATCAGTTGACATTTATTGCCTAAAGAGTTGGCTGTATATGTTTGTAATTTTTTCATCCGTCTATATTAAAAGTATTCATGTTGGTTGGATGATGAAGGCGGACTGACTTAAAGTTTTACATGATATTCAATCTGTTTCATGTCAGACGAAGCAGCGTTGATCCTTATTCGGCATGGTGAATCTTTATGGAATGAAAAGAATTTATTCACAGGCTGCGTAGACGTCCCACTTAGCAAGAAGGGCATAGATGAGGCAATAGAAGCTGGCAAAAGGATCAGCAGCATTCCTGTCGATGTCATATTTACATCTGCTCTGATTCGTGCACAAATGACTGCCATGCTTGCCATGACACAACACCGTCGTAGGAAGGTAACGGGGATGATGATCTTTAGGTTTTGAAAGTGATAATATGCCCAACTGATTTTAGCTTTGAGATCTTAGGATTTGTTAGGAAGCATGTCAGGCGCTCGAATATTTGCTTTTGAATTGGTATAGTTAATCATTACTGGAGTAACTTAGGACTGGGCGGCTTATACAGCCTCCACAATCCAGAAAAGTAGGGAATAAAATGTTGCCAAGTTATGCTATAATATGATTGTTGCTTTTGATGTAAATAGCAGTATAATGATATATTGTTTGCCCCCTCTGTAGAATCATATCCTTCGCTTGTTATACTATTCAATGTCTTATTCTGACCTTCTTTAACCATCAACCTTTATGCAGGTGCCTACCATCATACACAATGAGAGTGAACAAGCAAGATCATGGAGCCAAATGTTTAGTGAAGATACAAAAAAGCAATCCATTCCAGTCTTAGCAGCTTGGCAACTAAATGAAAGAATGTAGCTATCTTTTTTCCAGTTCTAAGTTGCAGTCCTGCTTTGTAATCTCGAAAATAGATGCGATTGATTTTGCAATTATTTGCCCTTTCAGGTATGGAGAGCTACAGGGTCTTAATAAGCAGGAAACAGCTGACAGATATGGGAAAGAACAAGTCCATGAATGGCGTCGAAGTTATGATACACCCCCTCCAAATGGTGAAAGTTTGGAAATGTGCGCTGAAAGAGCTGTTGCTTATTTTAGAGAGCAGGTAGGTTTATTTTCTTATTTTACCCTTTCATATCCATGATTTTTATTGAGATTATTATAAGTAAAAATATGTTCTCCCTATTTTGTTTTCTCATCTAATGGTCACTATGATGTTTTACAAATTATGTCATGGTAATAAGGAAGCTGAATGTAATGGAGATTCCATGAGTTTTGTGAACATTTAAAATGGATGGGCAATCTCAAAGCTCTCTGATCTTTAATGTTTATGATCGATGTTTGATTTGGCCTTAAGCTTGCATTATGCTGGACATCAAAATTTGTATGCTGTTTGTTAAAAGAACAAATTTCTGCTGTTGACTTGTCAGTAGTGTAAAATGAGAGGTTTGAGGTTAAATTGACCGTATAACATTCATGCAGAGCGCTAATTTTGTTGAATTATGATGCAGATTGAACCCCAGCTTTCATCCGGAAAGAACGTTATGATTGCTGCTCATGGAAACTCATTGAGATCCATTATCATGTATCTTGACAAACTAACTTCCCAAGAGGTGATTGGAATGCTCAAAGCTGTCACTAACATTGGGTTCACATTCAACGCGTAAAATAGTACTGATGTTTTTTTGGTTTCACTGTATGACAGGTCATTAGTTTGGAATTATCCACTGGAATTCCCATGCTTTATATTTTCAAAGAAGGAAGATTCATTAGGAGGGGGAGTCCCATAGGACCATCTGAAGCGGGAGTTTATGCCTATACTAGGGTATGCATCGTATACTACTTATATATCTCCGCCCTTCTAGGCTCAGATAATGATTCTGTTGGCATTGAATAAGTTCTCTTAAAAGATTGATATCTTTTGTTTAGAAAACTGCAATGGAACTTGCAATCCGCTTGAATTAGATTGAAATAGTTGAACAAGAATAGTCTGGTTTGAAAATTATTGGTTTCCTATGACCCAAAAATAAAAATACTGGTATTGTTTTGACTGCACTATGCCCTGGATTGACAAAAATATAAACATATGAATGCAATGAAAGGTCACATTTTCTGGGGCCACATATTTATTAGTCATTAACCATCGGGTACTTCAAATTACTTTGTATTATAAATATAATGTTGAAAATTAAGGCTCTCTCTCTCTGTTTTTTTTTTTTTTTTGGGAAAACCATTTCTCTGTTATTTTTGATTTATTATGCCTAGAAGACGCTGACAGCTTCGATACGTGTTCACAGCGTCTGGCGCTTTACAGACAAAAATTGGATGACATGTTCTAGAAATACAGGTAAGGGTAACATCCACGGACTGACTAATCCCTTCTGCTGATGCTTCTCTCACAATGTAATGCGCGTATTTAACATCCTTTTAAATTGTGACAGGGACCGCGTTCTGCATTGTCTGTAACATCACGTTAGAATCGCACAAAAAGGTGGATGAAAGAAATATACATAATCATTATTATAATTTTTGGATTGATTTGAAGCTAGCTTTTTGGACGTTTTAGTACACTTTTGCACCAGTGGTTTGGAAGGCCAGTTTCAACTGTTTTGGTACTCATTACATGTGAACCGTGGCGGCTGAAAAGCATGTTCTAGAAGCTAAAGGCAGATGCGATAATCTTAACCTTCAGCCGCTCATTATTATAATATTATAATTGTAAATGAGTTGCAATGTGAATTTTAAGAGTGTTTTGTATGTTTTGAGACAAATTTTATAATGTTTCTCTCCTCCATTTACGAGGAGGATTTTTTGGTGAGTACGAGGAGGATAAGATATAACAAAGATGAGTAGATAAGATATAACAAAGACAGATAAAGTCATACACTCTTCAATTTGCTCGTATATGATGAGTTCCAACCACAAGAAACCATGAACGGTCAAGTATGATTTATCTTGAGTTCAAAAAAAAGTCAAATTAGGAAATGAAGCCGCGAAAGAAAAAAGGGTAACTAGGATAAATAGAAAACATTAATTTATTATTGGGCCTAAGAACGTAAAGTTGACTAAAGTCTAGGTCCCCAACCCTGAATGTAACATGTGGCTAAATTACAGTTGCCTGAGCAGACCTCGAAAAAGCTGCGGCATGCAATTTCCCAATCTAACACAATTCTGTTGTGGTTTTTATATCTCCTCGATGAGCCAAGAGATCCCTACCTGGTTTGGCGTTCCCTAATTTCATCTCATGACCAAGGGTAGAGTCTACTTCTTCATTTTCAGAAGCACCAGAATCGGGGGAGTCTAGCTTGATTGAATCTAAAGGAGGAGCATCATACGGGGCTGACGATGGAATGTCCGCCCTCGTCCAAAAAGAGGGCATCTTCTTGTCATCGTCTCTCATCCTCTCAGCATATGCATTGATATCAAATTCAGAGTTATTATTCCCGCCAAACGAAGACTCTAGACGGTCCATATCAAACAGATCTTCCATAATCTTCTTCGTGTTGTGATCATCTGAGTAAACGAACTTAACTTTATTATAAGTCTTTGGCTCTAACAGGGGCTTTACCATCTGTAGCAATATATAATCTTTGGCATCAGAAAACGGTACAAGATATATTATCTAAGTTATCAGCAACTACAATCAAAATCAAAATATAAAGATCAATCGTTTCACGTGTGCTAGCAAGAAAAATATCTACCACAATTACAAAATAATGCCTCAATTAGTAGAAATGACCGCAAACATTCTAATATCGCTATGCCATTCTAGAGACTACTAAGTAGATTCCTACTTTAACATTTGGATTGGCCTTTAAGAATAGGTTTTACGATTTACGGGGTAAGTATATTAGAGAAATTTTGTCTCGACTTATGAAAAAGGGCTTTTGAAACCTAAATTTGAGGGTTACTCAAACACTAAAGCAATAATTGTCAATAGAAACTCGAATTTTCTTCACAGCCCTTGTGTGTGTGAGTCAATGGTTTTCAGCTTATGCTAAAAGCAAAGTCGAAGCGATTGAATTATCACTTTGGCCTCGCACTACATGTCAAATTGTCAGGTTTGACATGCTACAAGCAAAGTCGAAGCAATTGAAGTATCATTTTGGCCTCTCATTACATGTCAAATGGACATGTTTAACCATGAATTAATAGTAAAAACGCAAGATGAAAACTTGGATCCATTTCATCCCAGAAGACAACTCATGTGCGTAAATTTGAGATCAAGTAGCTGAACTATTTGCAAGTAGTATTTCTCACAGCAACATAATTTGCATACAGGAAGCTGCAAAAACATTTACTCCATGTTTGAATGGAGAGAAAATTACGGGGAAATAAAACTAAGGGAGAAAACTTATAAAAATAGTAAATTTTTTTACCATTTATGAAAGTTTTTAAACTTAGTATTCATTTTCTCTCTACTTTTCTCCCTATCCAAATGCATCATTAAAGTGTAGAATTTTAAATTTGCTAAAATTGCAAATGAAACACCAGAGTTTTGTGGGAGTGAAATCCACTTTTGATATCATTCTGGCATAGGATCTAAAATTGTCGGCATATTCTCATCCACTTATGCTGCATTTAGAGCTTCAAAAACTCAACACAGATAAATCATAGTTATAGATTTACCTTGAAGAATGGTTCAAAGAACTTGGGTGGATTGTACAGTATTGCCAAACCCAATCGTTCTGGATATTGATCTTGTAAGACATGGGCAGTTTCACGCGTCACCTTCACTGATAAATGCGACAAATTGAAACCCTGGAAATCAACTAGCCACACCATGTGTTCCTGTTCTGCTGGAAGATTTAAGATAGCATTCTCCATGCAGTATACCAGATACTTGACTTGTCCTTTTATTGACTCTGAGTTCTGCACCCAACAAAAAAAAAAACGGAAAGAAAAATATAAAAACTCAACAAATATGCATAAAGCCCTCTTAATATTAGCGAAAAATCAAACTTAGACAGGTTCAGATTGCATGCATTCACCATTACCAAAACTTGCTAATCTAACAAGCATTTAATGTAATTTTCAAAGATTGGTGTAAAAGGGGGCGAGCTTTGGTTTATTTATTTGGACAATATATTTCTAAATATGGTCCTCACTCTCGTGCCTTTCATTTTCGCTCCTACCAAGTACTTTGTAAGAGTATGAACTTTATATCATTGGGCCATCATCAACACAAGAGGTTAGAAGTGATCAGAAGAAACCTGTCGACTAGGCCTCATGACAAGGACTGGTCTCCCATGCTTGTCAGTAAAATCTGATCTATAAATCTTTCCTGTCTCTGCTTCATTGGCAATATCTTCCTACACGAAGAGTATCACAAACCGATTAAAAGTTAGTATCACAAAATGCCACAAAAGTTCAAGGTAAGTAAGTGGATAAACCAACTCCATTTTGTCATAAGCAGTTAAGCACTATTGAGGTGAACATTGTTTGTTCAGGTAGAATTTTGATCAGAGAACGGCAAGAGGATCAAATTGAGCAGTTATAAAGTTAACTCAACCCTGCCCCTGTTTTCTGAATATGAAAAGAGATGGGTTCAAGGGAACAGAAGTAGAACATATGAAACATCAAGACACAAAAAGAGAGGACAGACGCGAAACAGCTACCCATACAATATGTCTATGATAATCATGTTGGACTTCAACATCTGTATTCGGCAATTTTTTGTTTGATTCATCTTGAAACACTTGGGAATCTACTGTCACATTTCAGAACGTGCTAAAATAATTTTAAATGTTATTGGAGATCTTAATTAATGAAAGAAGTTAAAGATTGATACTTAATTTGAATTGAAGAGCTCCATTTCAACTTGTTTTATGCTTCTATTTGAAGTTTATTATAGATATCTTATTTCACATTGGAAATAATTGTTTTAAGACGGTTTTTTTTTCATATTACTGTTTACCTTTTCATGTGTTAATTTATCAAATACTCCATGTAATCATATTTTAAGATTTACAATTTATCATATCCCCATATGTTATCATGTCATATCGTATACATGTACTATTTATTTCTTCAAGTGAAATACTCAGTAGGCAAAACAGCAGCTTAAAGGATGTATCAATCCATCACAGGCATGAATTATATACGTTTAAAAAAAATGCAAGAGGTAAAGTGAAGAGAAACACTGACTCACCCAGAGGATCTCTTCTGGTTTGAATTCTGCTCTCCATTTTAAAGTCTGTTTCAACATTTTAGCTGCCTTCTTGACATTCCAATTTCTAGCTCTTAAATGCCTTGAGATGGATTCATCGGAACAATAAATCAAGGCCTTACCGGCCAATGGCCCTATCAGCCTTCTCACCTCGTTGATCTGCAGGGAAGCAGAACATCATAGGCTCGATCTACTCTAATCAGAACAATGCAGCGAAACTGATTTGAAGCCCAAGTGTCAAGGTGAGGTGAGAATGTGCTTCCTGATATAAACTATATTGACATACCTTTGCCTGTTGCTCTTGTGATTTTAACATATTCCCAAAACCTTTAGTGGCAGGACCGTTTGGATCCCCGCTCATGGTGTTGAAATCAAATCCTACAAATCATTAATGATTGCAAGAACAATCAATAGTGAACATTGCCATAATTGTATGTAACAGTTCAATACGCTGACAGGCTGTAAGTCTTATATGAAAACTAACCTCTCGTCAACCCAGAAAGAAAAAAGAAAGGATAACCAACTTTAGCATCTGCATCAACAAAATCGCAAATCATTCAGCGGCAAGATGCGGTCAGCTTTTCAAAAGAAACCAACTGAACAGCTACTCTGTGGCATGTTCTTTTAAAGATTTAAATGCAGAGTTCTGATACCAAGTGCCATCAATTGACTGTTTGGTAAAACATGCAAATGATAAATTTTATCGACAATGATGATTGTCAGAAAGTTATCAGTGAGACGCCCTTCCAAAATTTCTTTATCCCCATATTAACAACTGGTCCTTAATTCGATCGGCAGAGCAGAAATTTGCAAGTTGAGGACTAAAAATTAACTGATCACTACAATTTTTCAGCGAATTTCGCTGCAGTCACCTATTTGACTATTTTCTAGTCAAACGATGACCCGTACCTAGGAAACATCGCCGGCGGTCACCATCTTCTTATAACATCCTGGGTCAAGCCTTAACAAGGAACTAATCTGACATATTGTCGAAAGTAATGTTAGAAGCAAACACATTAACTCACATAAGTGCAGGTGGCAAAATTTACCAGGCGAAAAGATGTGAGATAGCAATCTAAGAGATGACCTTAGAGATCATTGCTGCAGGCACTAGTTAATTCTTATTCAATTATTAAATATTAACCGCTCTAATAATCATGTGATGCTTTACGTTTAAGACTACCAAACAAATTATAAGCGAAACGCGTATTCAGTCAAAAGTTCAAGCAAAATTCATTAGTTACTCAGTAATTGATATATATGGAAACAAACGGAGCCTAGCGATGCAAATGAAGCAGCAAAAAGCAGGGAGTCAACAGAGGACAGATGGAAAAGGGAGAAAATACAAAGAATCGAGAACTATGATGGGTGTCTAACCTGGGATAGCTGAAAGATTTTCCTATCAGGCGACCAGAATAGCTGAGAAGGTACGATTATTTCGGAGCTGGATATCCCGGGGAGGAGAGAAGATTGTTCAGTCAGGAGAACGCCTTCGTTCCCTTTTCTATACAAAGTTTAAATTTCCAAATATTTAAATTTGGTGTCATCGCAAATTCGCAAAATGACGTCTGAATCACGCTCCCATGTTCATCTAAAACATCGAAAACTAATTTTTAAATAAATAAACAAACAGAGACCAATGTGCAGTTTGTTCGTAATGTCATAGGCAGCACTATCATTTTTGTGTGAACTAGCAATTCGGCCTTTTTTCTTTTCAATTACCAACGGGTTCCTTAAAAAATATTGGGCTCGTTAATTAAGTCAGATTAAATTTTCTTTAAATGCAAACTTAAACTGGTTCTCACCGGAATAAAAAACTAAAAGTGAGGCTTTTATTTCAGAAAAACAACCATTAGCTGGCGGAATCAAATCGCCGAAACTATTTGACTTTATTTTTGTTAATTAATAATCGTGTCTTCTTCCCACTTAAGATTTGGGGGATATAATCACATTTTCCTCGTTCATAATGTCTTGGGGCTATATCGGTGGACCCGCTTGAACTTTTTTTTTTTTTAAAAAAAAGGCATGAGTTGAAATTTGCAATTAAAATTTTGCTGTTAACACAATTTTTGTTTACGGATAGAAAAAAAAAAATAATTGCCTCGTAGTCATTTGGTTTGTGGGAGAGCTCTTGATGGAAGTGGAAGTATAATCAGAATTGAAAGTAGAATTGGAAGTGGGCTTTAAAGCTTGTTTGGTACGCCGGAAATAAGTATAGAATTAGAAATATATTTTTGTTTTATTTATATAAAATTAATGAAAGAATAATTGAAAAAGGCAATCTTATCTTAATGAAAAATGAATAAGTCTAAACAACCAATCTATGGTTTCTTCACCTCAAGCCCCTCTCTTTGTTCATCTCCTAGACATTAAACTTTCCCAACTTCCTCTTCTGAGTTCATCTCTCTTATCTCTTCACCAATTTTAACTAAGAAAGGTGAGTCTCTATTACTTGTCTTCGCCATCACAAATTTATTTATGCTTTTATTTGAGAAAAACCCATTTTCCTTTATTACATTTTCAATTTTCACTCATATATATTTAAACAA
>JBAGKO010000011.1:3676663-3689391 GCA_037177275.1 Acacia concinna
GGGCCACGTGCCCTTTAGTTTCTTTAATTTTAATTATGTTATATATATATATATTATTATTATATAGTTTTTTAAAAAATTATTACTACTTCGCAATTTGTTTTATTCCTACAAATCACATTTATGTAACTACTTTTGATTCTAATAATTGCACAAGACATTTTTTTAATCCTAAATAATTCTTTTTAATTGTAACTAAATCCTAGAGTAAGAATTAGGATGTTACAATCTGAAGATCCCAATTGGAGAAAATGAGGGATCTGGCTTCATCTATCTCTTGTTGCAGTGGGTGATATCTGCCTCCATCAACCATTAGAGAATGAATGGCTTCCATAGAGTCAAAATACAAACGGATCTTGGTAAGGCCCATCTTTCTTAATACCTTAAGGCCTACGTGGATGGCTAGGATCTCTGCCATAGTTGAAGAGCAGGTCCCTAGGTTTTGCAAAAAAACCTCTAACCTAATGACCTCTATGATCTCGAATCAGACCTCCCACCACCGCTTTCCAATGAGACTTGACTGAACCGTCAACAACGACCCTTACATATCCTTCCGATGGAGGACACCATTTCTCTGGGAGCCTAGCTGGGATGTTGTATACTGGTGCTAGAGTCTCTATCCTTCAACTTCCTCCAGTAGCAGATATTTGCAGTGATGAATTAAAGCTTGGAAACTGCTGCTGCTTCCTTCAAAGGTTTTTCGACATCTGTTCTTCCAGATGGCCAAGCATACAAGACCAAAATCTTTTGTCCATGGCCATCTAGAAAAAGATTATGAACCCACATTGTGCCAGTTGTTCCATTGCAACCAATCATGCAAGGTATCACTAAAGAAAGTATTATAATATATAGGGTTAATAATAGAAAGCCATATTGTATTTGCTATCTCACAGTCTCTCAATGAGTGAAGAATCGTTTCCTCTCTATGACACTCAAAAGAACAATCAATCTGCTCACTTATCCCTCGATGAAGCTATGCTGGGGCCTATTGACTAGGATAATTCTCTTTGGATCAACGTGCAAGTATATATTTATTACGAATGCATTGGAGCCAAAGAGAATTATCCTTAAATGGCAAAAAACCTTTGTCCAGTTGTCTGATTACGTTGGCCACAATGTCCACCATGCTCCGTCGAAATGTTTGCTCACATGATGTCTTCCGTTATAACGTCTTAGTGTCTGATGTCTACTGCTATATCATCTTATGTCTAGGTTTTACAACTTTTTTTTATTTGATGAAAGGGCATAACTATCTATAAATTTTATAACGTGGAAAATAATTATTTAAAAAGTTTCATTTCTATAGAATTGAGTTGGGTTTTATTGGTCTACCCAAGAAACTTATTTCCATCATTTTAATGGAATTGAGATTCATATGGAAGTGGGTTCCAACTAAAAAACATTCTAATTTGTTGGTTCCAATTCTTTAAACCCAATTTCAATTAACCAAACGTAGCAATTAATGATACTACTCGAATCTCATTATACTTGCACGTTGACTAGTCTCATTCCTGGAGTTATTATCTTAAAATCGTTGTCACAAATCCGACCTCAACATCAATAAAATGTGTTCATTGGTTTATTGTGACAACTAAGTTAACACGTGGATGTTGGTGCGTATCACAATTTGTGATATAAAATATAAAGTTCCAGATTAAATATATTTCAATTTTTTTTAATTGAGAATGAGATATTTGATGGAGTTTATTCGTAGCAAGAGCCAAGAGCAAGGTATCACCCCCGAATGAGCATATAATACATTTGATATACGAGTAAGGATTCAATTTCATAATGAGATCCCTCACAAATTAATTAGCCTGAAGGCTTATTGAAGAATCAAATCCGCAACATCAGAAAATGACGTCAATCTGATGCTCTTCGTCCCCCACAATCAAAAGGTGGGACCCTTCTTCAATGACTTTGGACCCACCCTCACTTGCTCGGCTAAGGTGCTCACATGGCCTTATCTCAAATCCAACTTCTGCACTTTCCCCTGCACCTAACATTACACTCTCAAAGCCCACCAATTGTTTGATCGGATTCCCACTCCTCTGTTTTGCATGCCTTGTAAGTAACAACACCGAGTGCTTCCCCTCCATACTTCCATGGTTTTTTACTCCCACCGTCACTGACACTGACATGCTTTCGCACAATTTTGCACCCATCTCTGATACTGATTTGATGCGAATGGTTTCCGAATTCTCAACTATTAAATATGGCCATGATTGATTCAAGTGAAGCTTGTTTTGCGTGACAGATACGAACTGGTGGGTATATCTAGAGTAGCTTAGGCCATAGCCGAACTCATACACCTTTGGACCTGTGTAAAACCGGTAAGTCCTTCCGGGATACCCAGAAGATGGATCGGCTCGCATCCTCATGTCTGTCATTGGCACTCTTATGAAATCTTTTGGGTACCAAGTCATTGGTAATCTTCCTCCTGCATTCACAACATCAAGCACACCATTCAAATTTCCCTCACTAATGCACTAATTAATAAGAGGATATATGTATTTTTCATGTTTGGGTAAACTTTATGGGTGCATAAAATGAGAAATCTGACCTGGGTTGTGATCGCCAAAGATAATCTGAGCAAGTGCGATTCCTCCGGCTTCTCCAGGATAACCCGCCCATAGGATGCCTCCAACTTTGTTGTTATACTTGGCCGGAGAAATATCAAGAGGGCCACCAGAAAAGATCACCAAAATGACTGGCTTCTTGGAAGCTTTAGCAACGCTGTGTATGAGTTCCAGCTGCTTGCCAGGTAAGTCAAGGTGAACCCGATCACGATCTTCTCTCTCTTGACTTTGATCCAAACCCATCATCAGCACCACGTAATCCACCTTCGCCGCGATTTCCACAGCCTTGCCAATCTGAGCCGAAGAACACTTGACGCCATCATCACAACCAGGGTGATAAATGGTGTTCTTAAGATAGTGCTGAAAGGCCTGCAATGGCGTCACAAGTTTACAGGGTGGGCCTGCATAGTTTCCAATAAGAGTTAAAGGGGAAGCATTGGCGTTAGGACCTATGAGTGCAAGGGAAATTGTTTTAGGGAGTGGAAGAAGTCTGGCAGAGTTCTTCAAAAGGACAATGCCATTTCTGGCAGCTTCAAGAGCTAAATACAGGTGATCTTTTGAACACACATGATTAGGACCGATGTTGCCGAATGAGAGTTTGGCTGGATTCCCATCAAATAGACCCAGCCTTATTCTTATTGAGAACAGGTTGTGAAGTGCACGATCTACTTGAGTTATTGGTAGTTTACTCTGCACCACTGCTGATTTAGCATACTTAGTCAAATAATCACCGCACTCTACGTCCATTCCTGCGTATAGTTGCTTCCATTAATTAAGTTCAAATATTTTATTCATCAATGAATTTATCTAATCTACAAAGCTCAACTGAATTTGAAATGCTAGTCCTTAACAATAGCAAAGTAAGTTCTCAAACACGACACTTTTATATGTATAAATCTTAAATTGCTTTATCTCTTCTACTCAAAAAAATAAAAAATGTGTGTCGCATTCAATTGGACCCATCCCTCTGAACAATAATAGAACCGCAATAATAGACCCGCCCACTTTTGCGTTTATAATAAACAAGTTGTGATTGGATGAAGCAGAGTAACCGGCGAAAAAAATAACTCCCACAACCTCACCTGTGATAGGTGGGATCCAGAGAGGGGGGGTGAGATATATAAGTTACAATGGCCTTAAACCTTGATGCATAAATAAACGCACATCCCACATAAAGTTTCACAGACGTGTGGGGGCCAAAGCATTGATTACTTTGAGTAGGTTCTCGGATAATATTCGCAGCTAAGTAAACCGACAAAACACTGTTAAATTCATCCTACATTAGTTGATTCTCTGCACATTATTATTAGGCTACGCACCCAACCAAAGTGTGAAAAGTTGCCAAGTTGATCACAAATTCCAAAAAAGCAGCCCTACATAACCAAAGGCTATGGACAAAAATCAAAACACGTAATTATCAGTTGCTTTCTTAGTACACCATAGTATGGTATGATCACATAGCAAACAGGGCAGGGAGTGTACCAGCCCGAAGAACGTCGGCCACAGCATCTTCCGCCGATTTCGCATATCCTTGATTATGATGAAGGAGTGAGACTGCGCCACAATCGGAAGTGATATACCTGATAGTTTCACCCATCATAACGGTCGAATTAAAAAGATAGCATAAGCCACTTGTCGGTGTCACTTTCCGAACATCTACGACTATTATATTTTCTTAAAAAGAACAACAACTTGAGAAAAAGGCAGATGATTACCCATGAAAACCCCATTGTTTTCTGGCGGTTTTAGTTAAGAGATTGAAATCTGCGCAGTTTGGAATCCCATTCACTCGGTTATAAGCGCACATTATCCCACTTGCTCGTCCTTGCTCTATGCAACTCTGAAATGGAGGCTGATATGTGTCCGCTAAGTCTTGCAAGGTGACCTGAAATATTAAGGATCATGAGCATTCTAATTTTGAAAAAGGATAAAGAGAATGGAAAAGGTTGGATTGAAAAGGAGTAAACTCGAGAGTTAAGATCGGATCCAGAATTTGTCTCATTACTTTATCTTCATGTTTAAACCTTCTGCTCAGTTCATTTCTACTCTATCTTCGCATATTGAAACGAAATTAAAGTTGGTATGAATTATACTACAGAGGGACGATCCTAAGTGACCGCAATGCTTAGTGACTAGTGAGTGATTCAGTCACAGAATATGGAACCCGACATTCCAATTTCCAAGGATTTATTGTGAAGACAAAACAAGAAAGAAAAGTAAAGCAGGAAGCTAAGCAGCCGAGTCAAAGACAGTGCATACATACGCGGGCATCGAAGTCGAAGCGATTCACACCCTTCCAGTTGTCCAAATCGTAGGCGGTGAAATGCTTGCAACAAGCGGAAGCTTGAAGATGACCTGTGAGTTTGCCTCCCTGGAAGGAATCGCCTTGTACCCCTCTCACATACGACACAGCATACTTGGAACTGATCTGTGGGTCTTCGCCGGCCGTCTCTTGCCCTCTCCCCCATCTTGGATCCCTGAAGATGTTAATGTTTGGAGCCCAAAATGTCATCCCGGTGGCTTGCCCAGCATTATAGATTGCTCTCGCCTCCACTCCAATGGCCTTAATCCACACACACCCATTCAAATTCAAAATACACACGAAATCCCAGTGAGTATGATAGAGAAACTAACTGACCTGGCCGATTTTGTACCAGAGGTGGGAGTCGAAGGTAGCAGCGGAGAGGATAACTTGAGGGAAGCTAGTAGCAGAAGAAATAGAGGCATTGAACCGGATGCCACGTCCGGCGTTGGAGACTCCGTGTAAAGCCTCATTCCACCATTGGTAAGCGGGTATACCGAGTCGAGGAATGGGAGGTGCGTCGTTCACTAGTTGAGCTAGCTTCTCGTCCAATGAGAGGAGGGAAACAAGATCTTGGGCTCTTCGAGACACGCTGAGCTTGGAGTTGCAGAATGCGTAGGATCTGGTAGCAGGATTGGACCAGTCACAGGCAAAAGGCGGCGACTGAGTGAACTCAGCAGGGGCCACCGCTTCAGAGAGCAGAAGCAAGGACGAGAGAAAAATGGCTGACAGCTGCATTTTGTCAAAAGACTATTTCTACATACCAGAGCCGGTCCCTTTTATAAAGCCTCGAGCCTTTCTCTGTTTAATCAGCAGTAATAATTAATAGAGGAAAAGACAAAAAAAAATCTGAAAAAAAAGGCTCAAATACACTAAATAATAAATGAGGAGTTTTAATTAAAATTTAATAGATAATAATTAAAATTGGGTAAATAATAACTAAAATAAAATGAATTAGAGAAAAATGGCTCACAGCTCAAAAGACTGTTTTCTACGTACTAGAGCCGGTCCCTTTTATAAAGATTCAAGCCTTTCTCTGTTTAATCAGCGGTAATAATTAATAGAGAAAAAGACAAAAATAATTGAAATATGGCTCAGTAAATAATAAATGAGAAGTTTTAATTAAAATTTAATAAATAATAGTTAAAATTGAGTACACAATAACTAAAATAAAATAAAAATAAAAAAAATGGCTGACAAATGAATTTTGTCAAAAGACTATTTCTACGTACCAAGCCGGTCCCTTTTATAAAGACTCGAGCCTTTCACTGTTTAATCAGCAGTAATAATTAATAGAGAAAAAGATAAAAAAAAAAATTTAAATGACTTAAATATGATAAATAATAAATAAGGAGTTCTACTCAAAACTCAATAAATAATGATTAAAATTGAGTAGATAATTACTAAAATAAAATAATTAAAATTGACTAATTTTCTGCCTCTCATTTGTTATTTATCAAATTTAAATCATCTTTTAAAATTTTTTATATTTTTGACATATTTATTTATCTTTTTTCTTAATTAATAACATGATTTTTTTTTTTTGCCCAACAATTAATAACATGATCTAACTATTCACTTATCTCAATCAAGTTTTAGAAAGTGAGAATGAGGGAGGCGGAGCATTTAAACTTTAACCCATCAATTCGTTGTTGGTTGATGTTTCATTAAAAAGCAAGTAGTAATATGAAACAGTACTTATTTATAAAATTATAAAAACAGTTAAAGTTTTGAAAAATAAATGGACAGAATGAGCACTTATTATGTTGTCATAGGGTTGAATTGTAAATTTCACAAGCTCTGGTTGCAGTTATCAGAAGTTTAAATGAAAAATAACCACACATAAATTATACATCATTAATATTTTGTGTGATTTTTAATAGAGAAAAAGATAAATAAATATCCTATAAATATAAAAAACTTTAAAAATGGTTTAAATTTTGTAAATGACAAATGAGAAACGGAAAATTGGTCAGTTTTAATCATTTTGTTTTGGTCATTATCTGCTTTATTTTAATCATTCTTTGTTGAGTTTTAGTTAGAGCCCCTCATTTGTCATTTACTAAATTTGAGTCATCTTTTAGAGTTTTTTTATATGGAAAAACTCCATTTAAATACCTCCCCTAAAGGGATGTTAACATTTTAAAAAGGCAATAAGATACTATGGATCAAATTGGGTTTTGTAAATATTGACACATTTACCAAAACACCCCTAAGTTATTTAAAATTAAAAAAGAAAGAAAATATTGCCCCCACCGCCGGCTACCAATGGTTGATCAAAGCTCTGGCACTGATGGGGTTGGGTGGGTTTTTTTTTTTTTTGTGGGAGGGTTATTTTAAAAAAAATGGAAAAAAACGATGCCAAAGTGGATCGTGTGGAAATTAAACCCACCCCAAATGGTTTTGAGGGGGCTTTGGTCACTAGACACAAATAAAAATATATAAAGTAGAAATAAATGTGTGGTGCGGTGCTATTAACTATACAAATAATGAAAATGACGAAATTCATAATGGAAATAACTATACGAGATTAACTATAAGGCAGCCGTATTGGTGGTGGTGCTGTCAGGGGAGGTCAAAATTTATGAGTATTTGCTCGTATAGTCAAAACTATTATTAGTTTTGTTAATTGCAAAATGTTGTGATATATATATATGGTAATTATGTCAATGGTATTACTAGTGTTGATAATTTCATTACGGTTGTGGTTAAACCGGTGGTTATTGGTCACTGTAACAGTTAACTTTATGATATTAATCACGCTGGGAGAGACATTTGTTTAGATTGAGTGAAATAATAATCATCTCAACGAAGGTAAGAAAAATAATAATAAACAAAGACACAATTATAAAATCTACAATATTTTAAAATAAACGTTTACAAGTTTTAAATAACAATAGTATTCAATTTCCACGAATGATGGTAATAACATTAGAGTTCGTATCACTTGATTGATTTGATTTTTCGAGTATTTTTCTTCAATGATTTTTTTAATATGACTTCCTCACCACTACGTATAAGCGTTTTAATGTATGTTTTTAAACACTTTGAGCGTTTGTTTTCAAGGGGATGCTTATCTTATTAACATTAAAAGTTTTTGGAAAAGACGTAAAATTCCTGGTCAATGTAAAAGTTTTTAAATACTTTGAGCTTATGTTTTTAAGGGGACGCCCGTCTTATTGACGTTAAAAGTTTTTTGAAAAGACGTGAAATTGCTAGTCAACATGAAAACCCCTTCATCTAAGATCTATACCCTATATATGGATGTAAATGACACAATCTTAGATATGTATGACACAATCTTGGTCTTGAAAGAAAGAATGCAAGAAATCGAAGCCATACCGAAGAATAACGAGCCAGTAGTCTATTTATCAGGTAATGAATCGCATGACCATCAAACATTACGGGATTGAGATTTCTGTATATTTTGATATACATGTTAGTTTGAGATCATTGCATGTGTCAGTGCCGGCGATCGACAAGGGGAATAATAATGGGAGAGGCCAAGGAGGCAGAAGAGGCCGAGGTGCACAAAAGAGGCCTATCTCCTACTCGTCCACGACCCCGGGCTCTCCCATTTTTATTCCCATTGCCAGTCGTCGGCACTGACACAGGCAATGGTCTCAAATTGATGTGTATATTAGAATATTTAGAAATCTCATAGTCATGGTCATGCAATTCATTACTTGATAAATGGACTACTGGCTCATTATTCTCAAGTATGGCTTTGATTTCTTGCATTCTTTTTTTCAGAACCAATATCCATATCTAGGGTATAGATCTTGGATGAAGGGGTTTTAACATTGACTAGTAATTTCACGTCTTTTCAAAAAACTTTTAACACCACTTAGATAGGCATTCCCACAATCAAAGTATTTAAAAATAAACATTAAAACACTTATCTATTGTGGTGAGGAAGTCATATTAGAAAAATCATTGAAAAAAATGCTCGAAAAATCAAATCAATCAATTGATATGAAGTTTAATGTGATTAGTAAATATTTGTTTTAAAATATTGTAGATTTTATAATTGTGTCTTTTTTATTATTATTTTTCTTACCTTTGTTTAGATGATTTTTATTTCACTCAATCTAAATTAATTTTATTGGGGGGGTGGTGATTAATTACTCTATTGTTTCAACAATTAATCATGCAATTAGTTGAAATAAATGGCTAATAATATCTCAATTTCTTTTTGATATTTGTGATAATTTTTAATTTATTTAAAAATTATGAATTCATTATTTTGAAGTTTAATACGTTGTTCATGGACTAATTCCTTTAATTCATGAAAAATTAATAGGCAATTTACTTTCAAAGGTGACTATCTTGAATTCCATATTTCATATATCATAATTTAATTAGTGAATTATATATCAGATTTCTAGTAGATAAATAGTAGACTACCTATACTAAATTATGTAAAGAATATGAAATTCCAGATAGTCAAATTTAGAAGTAAATTGCCAATTGATTTTCATGAACTAAAGCAATTAGTCAATGAACAGCCAATCAGACTATAAAATAATGAATTCATAATTTCTAAATGAATTAGAGATTGTCACAAATATAAAAAATGAAATCAAGATATCGTGAGCCATTTATTTCAACTAATTGCATGACCTTTTTTTTTTTTTTGCCTAAAGTAATTGCATGGTTAATATTTGAAACAATTGAGTAATTAATCACAATTTCCCCTAATGAAATTAATCACGTTGGGAGAGGAATTAGTTTAGATTTTAGAGAATATCTTTTAGAACAAAATAGATTCTGTGAAAAATATTGATTATAATAAAATCACAGTGTTTAAATAATTATTATAATAAATATTTTCACGTTCAAATTTATTATACTTGTTATTAAGATATTTTGTCCATTAATTCTATGTATTACCTTTTCTTAATAACAAACCAAACAACTTCATGTAATCACCATTACATTACTTTCCATTACATTGTATTACATTCCTTTACATTTTCTCTGATTCCGTGAACCATATGTGTTTTGCAGAGCTCTCTAGAAAGGTAGGATTAAAGAAAAAATGATACTTTTATCTGGGGACCTTGCGGTTTGATTAAAACTCAATGAGACATTTCTTCTTTTTTTTTGGCATCAAACTATCAATATTTCATTTATATTTCCAGAAGTTAACAACATAAGGTACCTAATGGACAGAAACCATGCATACTGCTAAAGTAAACAAATACTAGACTAATTAACATAGAAGAATTCAAGTAAAAAAACTAACAAGGCAGACCAAAAAAAAGAAAAACCATATATTTTCCTAGCGAGCATCAGATTCTTCTACTAAGATCTTTGCCGAAGGAGAAGGGGGTTCCAAAACCCAATCTTGTGAGCTCTTCTCCAGCATTGCAGTCCGAGCACACCAATTTGCAGCCCGGCTGCACCGTCTTTGGAATCCACATAAAGATAATTTCTTTTATAATATTACCAAGATTAATTATTTCTTCCACTAGATTGAAGCACTCCCATTCTGGGCATTGAATTTCCTTTTTAACTGCTTGTATCAGTGAAAGACAATCTGTAACATCCTAAATTTTGAGTTTAGAGTTAGTTGTAGTTTAAATTTTATTTAGTCAAGAGTAAAAAAAATGAATGAATGATAATAGGTATCAAGTTCAAAACAAATAAAATTTATTTAACTTAGTATATAAAATAAAACAATGTAAATAAAAATATTTTTTAAAAAATTAATAATTTTTAAATATATGAGCATGTGTGTAAACTTCTCTTATTATTTGAGAGTAGAAAAAAAAAACAGAGAGAGTAAGAATAAATTGTCTAAATATTACTAACCAATATTATTATATCATTTCTGGAAAAAAAAAATATTATTATTTTAATCAAAAACAGCAAACCCTAACTCCACCCTATAAAAGCTCAGTCTTCTTCTCACTCTACTCTACAACTAGCCGCAGCTGCTCCACCTCAGGTCCATCCTCTTTCTTCTCTTCTCTACAGATGCCTTACTTCTGTATGTTGTTCAATTATATTATCTCCCTCTCTCTAATGTTAATTGATGTATACTTGTCTTATCAATTGGGACCTTTTCTTTATTTATTGTTTAAGATTTCAGTTTTTATGCGCTACTTCCTTTCCCCGTTTTGTTTTTTGTTTTTTCTTTTTTTTGCAGACTACCTACCCTACTATCACTATTCTCCTTTTCACTATAGATGGTAGGTGTAGACAGAAAGCACATGCCATGTTTTTTATGTTTTTGTTTTTCTTCTTTCATCTATTTCGTTTCCCTATTCCTGTGCTATTTGCTTCTTCAACCCAATATTCCATGATATATTTTTCTCTTCCCGAGATCTTCTGTGCGAGAGTGTGTATATGACTATACTTTTTTTTAATATTTCTTTTAACTTGGGAGTTGGGAAGCCTACTGTAGCCATCTTTTTTCCTCTGAAAATCGTCCTCCTCTACGGGTGTGTATATATAAATAAAAATAAAAATAATAATAAAACAAAAAGGGGGCGAGAGATCAATTATTGGAAAAACTCAATTCTTATATATATATATATATAGGGTGTGTTTGGTATTGCGGTAGAAGAAGTGACTTATTTGTAATCAGACTTATTGATAAGTCAGATTAAATATAAGTCAGATAAGTATGTTTGGATTGACGGTAGTATAAGTGACTTATTTAAAAGTCAAATGTATTTGGTTGATATGTTAAAAAGTAACTTATTGTGGCAAATGACTGAGAGGAACATGAATATTAGGAAATATATTGTAAGATTTATAAATCATTCCAGAAAAAAGAAAAATTAATTTTAACAAAATGTGAGAATAAAAGCTAAAAACATATAATTCATAACAAAGTTAAATGATTAAAAATGTATATAAAGTACAAAGCAAAGAAATGTCAAATTTGTTATGAAATAACATTACATCACTGATTGAATCGCATGAACAGTACAATTTGGTCTCTAATTTCATCACGAGCATTATTCATTCGTCTTGATGATTGCCTAGTATAGTCTGAGAAGGATGACGCTTCTACCTCTGTATTAGCTACAACCAAATTCTCATTTTCAGCATCCCTGAAATTGGCATCAGTTTGGAAATTCCTCCTAATAAAATTATGTATAGTCATTGTTACACAAACTATATGAACTTGTGTAGAGCTGGTAATTCGGGTCAGGTTGGCGGGTTGTATTCTGACGGGTTTGGTCTAAGAAATGGGAAGCCTGTTTATAAACGGGTTTGACCCGTTTATAAACGGGTGAACCCGCGGGTTAACCTGTTTAATTTCTTTTTTTAAAAAAAAAAAAAGTCCCCCCTCCTACTTGATCGTGGACCCTTTGCCTTTCACCCGAGTAAGTCATCACTCATCAGTGTCATCTCTGATTCTCTGAAGAACTGAACTCGGAACCCTCTCTTTCGGCCTCTCATCTCTGAACTCATATCAGAACCCTCTCGACCGCCACTCCCACTCGTCGACCACCGTCCACCAAAGTCCGAACCTCACCTCACCCTCAGTCCCGGTGCTCCCTCACGGTGGACTCACACTCTCAATTCTCGAAGACACAGTCACCACCGCGAGCCGCGATGACTTTCAGCCAGCAGCCATCACTCAGACTCTTCATTCATTCCTCTTTCTTCCTTCTGTATTGGAGATTCACGACCCTGAGGATGAGGTTCATTAGCTATGGGCTTTGAACTCCTTGCCAGTCGCCACCATTTTCTTATCACAAGCAAATCCAAACTGCCCAGTGACCCTCGTGGCATCGCCTCTCATCAGTCATCAGGTTTCTTTTCTGGTTCCCTTCTAACTCATTACTCATTGTTAGATTTAGATTTAGGATTCCAAATTTCCAGTT
>JBAGKO010000011.1:3724600-3738765 GCA_037177275.1 Acacia concinna
TGATAAATATTAAGATAGGAATTTAATAGACATTAATGTGAATTCATAAAGTATTGCCCCATTAAGCAAAGATACTACTTGTGATTATGGAAGACAATACTTGATCAATGAGAACTTGTCGCCATAGTTCATGTAGTGTTGCTTAAATGAACTTACTCATCAAATAATATTAAGTTGCGGGACAAGTGGGAGAATGTTAGAAATTTAATATATTTAAATATATATATTATATATATTTAGATATTATATTTTATGTTATTATTTTAATAATATATATAAATATATCACTGGATGTATCCCGTATCATTATTTGAATTACGGATTAAAGAGTTGCATTTAGAGGGTTGTTACTGGTCATTGAATTATTGAAGAATCTTGATGGGAAGCTATATAAGGAGATGACCATGACTCAGAACAGACATGTAAGAAAGTTGTTTGTTCGATTAAGAAATCTCTGACGGGGTGACAGTATTCAATAGTCCATCACTATGCCATAAATTTTCATTAAGAAGAATTCAAAAAAAATCTCAGAAAATATAATATTCATATGCTATGGTAAGAGATACGCGAGACTTCCACTATAAAATTCATAATCTTAAATTTATGAATTATGTTTAACATCCATCCATGAGAAATTGAGGTATCAATTTGTTCAATTCTATTGTTGAGCACGTCAATCTAAGATAATAATTTCCATGACCATCAACAAACTCATTTATAAATGATGTTAGTTTTATGATGATGTGACTCAATGACATTATAAAATAAGACACATGTTAAGTTCATCTCCTATTTTATCCGAAGTGGAACCGCCCCTTATATTTAATTAAATTACTGTAGTATTCGTTTTTGTTTAGCTTCAACAGGTGCATCTATATTATGAAGACATATAGCTGTGGCGTCAAAAAGGTAGGTGTCGAATTTAATCATGTTAGAACGTGTTATTCTCATGAACAGCAGCTCTTCTAGAACCATCGATCGATCCCTGGTTTTTCTTCACCCTAAAGCTAATATAAGGGCTATAATGCTTTCTCCTAGAGTTTTGATGTGAATCTGTGTCTGCCATTTTGAGATTGTCAAAAACTAATTTTGGCAGGGGTACAATAATATAGGAAAAATTATGCTTTATTCCGACTAACATAATATACAATAAAACAGTCCGTGAAATTGCTTATTTGCAAAAAAGTCCTACGAGACTTTTTTGCAATTAATTTCTTTAATAAAATATTATTTCTCTCTCCTCAGTCGCGTCAGACTCTCTCTCTCTCAAGTTATTGTTGTCAATGACTTTAGATTAAGTTGTTAATGACTTTACATAGAGTTGTCAATAGTTTTACATAAAATTGTCACTAGAAAATGTATCTCACTCTCTCTTTGTTTTTTTTATAAATACCATTAGAAATACTCCCTCCGTTCCAGAATATAAGGAACTTCAACTAATTCACGGGAAATAATAAATGATGGTTAACTCATTTAATATGTCATAAATTGCAACTTTTTTTCCACTTTTACCCCTTATTGGAGAATGTGTTTCAAATTTAAATGAATGGACAAATTAGAAATGAGCATCAATTAGAAGGATAAAATTGGAAAATGAGCATTAATTATTATATAAGTGACATATATTGTGGACCAAGCCATTCTTCTACAAATGCCTTATATTATGGACTGGAGGGAGAACGTGTGTTTTCATTGACAACTCAATGTAAAGGGAAGCCATTGACAATTCAATGTAAAATCATTGACAACTTCCATTGACAACTCAATGTAAAATCATTTACAACTTAATGGCTTTACATTAAGTTGTCAATGGCTTTATATTGAGTTGTCAATGACTTCCCTGTACATTGAATTGTCAATGGCTTTATATTGAGTTGTTAATGTGGCTTTACATTGAGTTGTCAATGGCTTTACATTGAGTTGTCAGTGGCTTTAAATTGAGTTGTTAATGAAAACACATGTACTCCCTCCAGTCCATAATATAAGGCACTTTTAAAAAAATGTCTTGGTTCACAATACATGACACTTATATGATAATTAATTGTCATTTTTCAATTTTATCCTTCTAATTAATGCTCATTTCCAATTTGCCCATTCATTTAAATTTCAAACACATTCTCCAGTAAAGGGTAAAAGCGGAAAAAAGTTTCAATTTATGACATAATAAATGAGTTAACCACCATTTATTATTTTCCGTGAATTAGTTGGAGTTCCTTATATTCTGGACCGGAATGACATTTACAAAAAAAAACAGAGAGAGAGAGAGAGAATGAGATGCAATTTTCATTGACAACTTTATGTAAAGCAATTAACAACTTTATGTAAAGTCATTGATAACTTTATGTAATGTCATTGACAACTATAATTTGAGAGAGAGAGAGAGTCAGACGTGACTCACGCATCAGTCGTCTGACTGATGGGGAAAGAGAAATAGTATTTTATTCAAAAAATTAATTGTAAATACGCGATTTCACGGGACCGTGTTGTCGTATATTCTGTTGATCGGGACTAAAATACAATTTTCTCTATAATGTATCATTTTTTTTTTGTTTCAAAAATTTTGAAAGTGCTGTAACCTTTTAGTCTTTCCATAGACATTTGCTTTTGTGGTTCCTACACGGTTTGAACTTCTTCATTGGAGTTGGAGCACATAATGCATTTTACTTTAAAAAAAACTTTTAAAAAATTGGGAGTCTCAGGGATGTAAAATACCTAACATTTCCAACAACCACTTCTTTCTTCGCTGTTAACATAAATTAAATATGAAAGCAGAGATATCGTATAATAATTAATATCCTATCTTTTCTTGGCCAAAGGGTAATATCCTAACTTTACTTTTAGTTATTTGTTAATAGGAGTTTAGTACTAGGTAATGCTGTGAATCAGTTTGTCATAAGCAGCCAATCAATGGTGTTAATTAAATTGTGGAAACATTACAGTGATAACGATGTGAGGGCACTCAAAATTGGTTGATATACACAGGAGGAAGAAGCATAAAATTAACTACTAAATTTCACTTTAACGCTGCCAGCTGGGTGCTGAAAGAATACTCGTTTAGGTGTAAAAGAGCAAAAATGTAACTCTCTTTTTCCTCAACCAAAATCCTACAAGACGACAAATCATAGGACATATGGTCTAGCATAAATCCAAATGTAGTGCCCCCCGCCCTCTCTCTTCATAGTCTCATCAGTCATCACACACAAACGTACACATCAAATGTAAATACTTCGATTAATTGGGAGGTTCACTATTATATCTCAGATGCTCTATATCTATTTTTCTTTAAAATCAAGACTCTCTGCTCTTCCTCAGCTCCCTCTGAGTTATATAAATTTAGGTTTATTGAAGAAGACATAAAAATTGAAAGATATGTAATAAATACAGATGATGAAATGTAGTAGTGTTGGTAGATATAAAAGTAAGAAGAGGGAGTACAACAAGAGGGGGAGAATCCAAACAGAAAAGTTGAAAGTTATAGGTTTAGGTAAAGGACTAAAGGGGGCTAGGTGCCAGCCCATAGAAGCAACTTAAATTGTTTGGGAGTGTAGTAGTGCAGTCACCAAAGGGAACTGCATATATGCTTCCTCATTATGGCAACATATGTCCCATTCCAATCACTGACACAGGCTAGCTTCTGCATTATATATAACCTAACTCAATAATTGCCCCATGACCTGTCCCATTTCCACATAGCTTGCTTGCTTCTTTCTAATTCTAATCACTCTCTCATTCAATTAGCTTTATCCAGATCCATCTCCCCACCACTACTATTGATGGATCAATATATATATAGCAGCAGGCATTTACCCTTTCATCAGGTTAAATCACAAACGGCCACTTTTTTGGTCCTTTCAACAGCAGCAAATGATCGTAATTAAGCAGCCTTCAATTAACTTCAAATTTATTCATAATTGCCAGCCATTCATCATCTCATCATTCACGGCGTTTTGCATATGGACAGCCAATACACCAATTCTCGACCCTCTATGCGGGGACCAATTCCAAGTCTCTATCTTCTGTGCATATGGAGATCCATTATTGAGTATCTCCATATGTCATTTCTACATTGAATACACAGCCATTTGGATATTCGTGGTTGCTAGCTGAAAAGGCTGATTCGGTTATAGAATAAGGCCACTGTTTGTAAACAACAGTAATTTAATACAACAAAACACACCAGCCAGTTGTTATGGACGTGTCAAGGAGAAATGCTTAAATATATCCCACATTATGGTATGGGGTTTGGTCTATGAGTGCACAGTCTCTGAAGTGAAGTGTCATTTTTTAAAATCTCAGGTGCGGTTTCTCGGGAGCATATACGTGAGGGCATATCTATAGATATATATCATACATTGCTTTGATATTGGCAACGAATATATATGTAGCTGGATAGCCAGCCAGGTCATCGGCCTCATTTTTGCCAATCCAATACGGTTACTATTATTCATCATGAAATAGGGAAAGCAAGCCTGCTCGACTTTAGCAACAATAATGAGAGGGAAACTGGAGGGGATGTATTTTGGCGGCAAGTGAATGTTTCTTTAACCTATAATTGGAGCTTCTCTGGGAGTCTCATTTTTGAACTGCTATGAAGACCTACCAATGATGGGAAGTGAATCTAGTGGGAAAATTATTAGCTTTTCACGTATGGAAACAAAAACATGTATGGGTTGTTTTTAGAAGGGATTGGAAGCATGCTAGATGTCCCATTATGAATCCCTAATGTCTTCTTCACTCTGAGTGGATTCCAACTCCTCCTCAACCATTTGTATCAGATTCACAAAAGTAGTGGGTTTCCCTTTCACACACCTAATCCTTTGAAAATATAACCCATTATACTATAGATCCCATCTCCATTTTCTCCCCCTACAGAATAATCTGATCAATCAATTCTTAGATGCCACTCTGATATTTGATTGAAGTGGCCTGTATCAAATCTGGGTGCCCAATAATTTATAACTAAATCTCTTTGTGAACATCTAAAAGTCTGTCTAGGTATACATAGGTGGGACTTTCCGTTGATATTTAATTACAAAGCATGTTAGGATGAATCTTCTGCCGCGATGAGTGCTTCTTAGTTTATTACCCCAGATCTTTGCTTTACCTTTAATTTGGCAACTGTCTTAAATTCTAAATCTTAATAATTATGAACATGATTTAGATTTGGAGTTCTTGGCACCCTAATATGGTGCCGTTCCCTCCTTTCCTCACACACCTCTCACTTATATATTAAATAATTAAAGTTCACTCGTAATTATTAAAGTTAACCCTTCTGGTCATGGTTCTTTCTGTCTGTCTGACAATAGGGTGATGCTTTTATGTCCTGCGTTCAAGTTAGGAGGGACTAATACGGACTAGTTTGTCTTCTGATATTTTTCTTTTTTGCTCTATTTTTCATAATCGATATTAGCCAGCTGATTATTAGGTGAGTACTTCACGAGTAATTATTAGCCTCTGTGCGAGGGAAGAGTGTATCCACTAATATATCAAAACGGAAGCATGAAGCTTATTATGAAGGAGCCAAAGGCCGTGAGGGTTCTGGCTTTATTTTGATATATATCATTTATGTGTGTGTGTGTTCACCTAAATCTGAAACATGTAAGGCTTGAATACTTTTACTTTTATCGTCATAGAGAAAAACCGGGAATTGTGTAATGTTTACCATTTGAAATACAATGTATATTTATTTATCATCACATTTGGATTTATTTGACTATATGTGCCCACATGAGTCGTGATTATGAAGACATATGTGCATGTGAATCTAATTTTGTTCTGTGTCTCTTTTCGCGAGTTTCGTGATCCTAACCCCAACCACACTAAGGTTAAGGGAACAAAAAATAAAGATATTGATTCAGATCAGACTTTTCTGTTACATATTACGAGATTCGTTTTTAGATAAAATTAGGGGAAAAGAGGGAAGAATTTGCTAAACTTCGCTGGGCAAATGGATATCGATTATTCAGAGCATTTTCAACCATTGGTATATGTTTCACTGCAGATCCAATACGGCGTTTAACGCGTGTGTGTGTTATATCAGTCATAATATGTGGTGAATAGGTCATGTTCATATATTTCAATAATTAATTTCATTGATCAAAATGTTTTAATATATGAGATATATTTTTAAAAAACTGAAGTTTGAGTACTAGCTATCGAGTATCGATCTACTCTCTCTGTTCTGAAATACTCCCTCCGGTCCTACTTATAAAGGCCTTTTAAAAAATCTTAAGAAAGTCCTAAGAAAACTAATTATATTATTTTAAGATATTAAAATTTATCGTTTTTCTTTAAATTATGATGTTTGACTTATTAACTAATACATAGTATAATAAAACAGAATATATGATATTATTAAGTAATGTAATTAGCTTTCTTAAGACTTTTTTAGGATTCTCCAAAAGGCCCTTATAATTAGGACCGGAGGGAGTAATATCTATGCTGGAGTTGTACATGTATATTAATAAAGTCAATAAATGGCCTCAACTGTAGCAGAATGCAATGATATTTTATCAACACATTTTTATTTCTTATTTATAAGTAAATATTTTTTTATTAATTAATGATTTTAATTTTTTTTGATAAACTAAGGTATCCCCTAGCCCGGTAAATCAAAGACTAATCATCCGTTTATTGTGAGTTATTATATGGGAAGGACAACTAGTCAGAAGATTTAACATTGTGCCATACCCAAGGTCAGGGATCAAACCACTGACCAAAGTTAAAGGTTAAAGAGCCCCTACCACTCTAATTAATGATTTTAATTATGAATGAATGAAGTGAAAAAAATATAGTTGTTGTTAATTGATATTTATATTTAAATATAAATATATTTATTAACTAATTTCAATATCCAACTAAACTTTTAGCAAATGAATTTTTTAACAAAATTAAGAATCAAATTCACACTAAATTAGAGTTATTTATAGTAAGTTTCAAGTTTCAACCCTCCTGCTTCTCGAAAAAAATAAATCAGTGCATTAATGTTGTCTCAACACGCGTGCATTTATAGGTGATGACTTGGGATACTGGTATGTGGACAACTGTACATATATGGAGGCGTAGTATTTTTTTTTTAAAGAATAATAAATTATTATTAATATGGCGTTGTTATGAAAATGAGGATTGGAGGCTGCAGCTTCAAGTTAATCCACATGGTTTTGACATTTATTTTATCTACTTTCATTTGATTGGATGACAAACGAACTTATTTACTATACTTGATCGAGCAACCCGAGGACACTGCTTCCCACACATTTGAGTTTAATGTTATTGGACAATGACGTATATCTACAAACTCCGTTCAGGCTCAATATTATACTCTTTTTGTTACTGTATATTATGTATTAATTATAAAATTCAATTAATATTTTTTTTAATTTTATAAACTTAATTACATTATTATAATATGTTATATTATATTATACTATATATTATGAGTAATTCATAAATCAAATAATATAGTTTGAAGAAAAATATTAAATTTTAATATCTTAAAGTTTTAGAATTATCTAAAAAAGTCAATTAGATCTCATAATTAAAATCGGAAGAAGTATAAAGTTCAGACAATTTTTGTTTGCTCTTATTTATAAAGAAAAGAGAATTTTTTTTTACATGAATGTTTAATTTTACACTTCATTATTATTGTATTGATGTGTGTATAATACTACTTATCTTCTTATATATAAGATATTTTTAACTAAATCGCTAGATTTAAAAAAAGAGAGTTAAAATTAGTGGAATTAATAAAGAATTTAATACCATACTCCCCCTTGTCTATGTTATAAGGCACACTTTTAGAAGAATAATTTAGTTCTCAATATAAGTTACTCTTCTAGTATAAAACACTTCAAACATTTTTTATACAGACTAAAAAAAACTTCAAATTTCATTAACTTTTTCAAAAAATTAAAAAAATTTATAACTTTACCCTATTTAATAGACATTACCACATGAAAATAAAATCAATACAATAAAAAATAAAGGGTGATGTTGTACATTGATATGAAAGTTTTCCATCATTGCCTTATAAATAAGACCCAATTTTTTATTTTCTCTCTACCTTATGTATAAGATCGGAGAATACCAATTTTATCCCTATTATAAGTCTTTGTTACTAAAAAATTTGATCCTTAATATAAATTTAGTTTCAAAGTGTTAAATGACATTGTTCCAATTTTTCTCTTAATTAAAGAAGAAGAGAGAAGAAAAATGTTGAAAAAAAAATATTTATAAATAAGGGTAAAATTGTAAATTTAACTATTAATTATTGACTTAACTAATTCTCATTGGTATATGAGAATTAGTTAAATGGGACTAATAATAGGAATCAAAGTGATAGTTTGTAAGATAATTAATACTTATTTTTTTTAATTTTGTCCTTGTAATTAATACTTATTTACAATACTATACTTACTCATTAAATTTCTAAACAATTTTTTCAATAAGAATAAAAGAAAAAAAATTATGACATTTAATGATTTAACTACCATTTTTTATTTTTCTTAAATTAGTTAAAATGTCCCATGATCTGGACCGAAGGGAGTATTCCATTCCAAAAATTATTTTTAATTATCATATATTTGGGGAAAAACAATTATCTCATATTACAATAACCGAAGAAAGTTAATTTTCTCACGATAGCAATAGCAATAAAAATACTGGGGAAGATTCCATACTCTATATAATAATGCTCTTATGCACTTTTTCATATTCTTAAATACTGAAATACATGGATTAAGAACTATTTTAAGAAATGTATTTTTCCCCCCCTCAGTATATGCCCTTATTTATAGATAAGGTTAATTATTTGGGTGAATAAAATTTTGAAGGAAGTTCTATGGGAGTGTGCAGAGACATGTATTCCCCATTTTGAGGTCACTTCGCAGCCTGAACGATATATATATATATATATATATTTTGACTTTACCCAAGTTTTTTTTTTCATTTTTGGAATGCATGATGATAGTATAGACATCATAAATAAAGATAAGTAACAGTTAATTATTCAAATTCACTTACAGATAACGGGAAAATTTTATCTTTTTGTTGAATGGCGCCCAATATGGTCCATAAGGGACGTGCGTACCTGCTTAGTGCTTGTTGCAGCTGTTTATTATTTTGTAATTAAAATAGAAATGGAGCTTATAATTATTATTAATATTATTATTATTGCTAGCCTGCATTGCGTACGTATCACGTACGTACAGTCGAATACGATATGTATGTATGTATATATAAATATATAGGCACCTAAGAATCTAATTCACGTTTATGGGGAAGGAGTGGACAGGCAGTTGAAACAGTGGCATATGATATGATAGATAATTAAAACATGTGGGCTTCCCTATCCACACATACACACAGGTGCATGTGAAGAAATAGGCAGTGTGGGTACGCTAATTATGAAAGTAAATTATATTAAAGAGAATCTACCCCAACTATGTTCCTCAAATTAAACTTGAAGGGATCACAGCTATTTGATACAGTACTACACTACACTACTCTCTGCCATACAATTGATTCTTCCTCTTTAATTTAATCGAATCGATCTGACCCAAACAAATTTTGATTTTGAGGTCAAATAATCCTTCCATTCCATTTGCAATATCTCTACTCTACTCTACTCTACTCATCAACCCTCCTTCCACTCTCATAATTACCCATACTTTTCCAGTCTACCAAACGCCGCAAGAATTGCTCAACCTGTAATTAACCACAACACACAAATCCAACAATTAATAACGTGCCTGTGCCTGTTAATATTGCAGCGGCTCATTATACTGTTAATTAAGCAGACTTGCCTGTGATGGGTCCTCTAAGGTGTAGGAAGCTTCTGTTTCTTTAGCAACTTTAGACACAAGAATTCCCGCCCCCTGCCCTCTCCTACGTAACACCTGATTTATTATGTGATCCAAGTCAGATGACGCCATTCTTATTTACATCCAACAACCGCTTATTGCATTTCCATTTCCTTACCTTAAAAGCATCCTCGTCAGTTCGGTCATCCCCGATGTAGATGGGAAACACATCCTTGGAATTGCCGAATCCTGCAAATTATAACATGAACAACATATTAATTATAGCTGCGAAATAAAGATGTATATTCTTATATACACATATTGCATGAAAAACTGAGAAGCACTCACCGAGGGAACGTAACAAAAATTCAAGAGCTCTGCCTTTGTCCCATTTGATGCTTGGTCTGATCTCCAGCACTTTTCTGCCTTGCGTCAGCTTGAGTTTTGGGTACTGATTCAAAACTACTCGCACTTGCTCCGCCAGTGCACCCCAGCTCTGAGAATTCAGAAACATTAACACAGTCACTGCCTATTCTCTGTTCCTAAACTAATTTAGATATCCAACACACACACACACACGTCTTGACTGATACCTGTTCGTCAACGCAACGGAAGTGTACGGACAGGCAAAACTTGTTATTCTCAACCTTAGCCCCTTCCACAGACTTTGTCTTCTCCAACAAGATCTTGTAAACCTGTAAAAAAACACATGACAGTGACACTTGTCAGTCATTTGACTGGAATACGATGCTAACTTCAGGATCCAAAACTTGAGACCAACCTCATTGATCATGGGCAAGAATTGGCCTGCGGGTTGGAAGGGGGCTGATTGATTACCCTGAAACAACCGTAAAAATTTAGAAACCAAGCCCATTTTTTTTGCATAAATGTGTAATAGTCATCTCTCTAAGTTGAGTAAACTATCTCACGTTCTTAGATCCCTGGCTTTTTGTCGGCCCTTTGATGTCCATGCCGTGGCTCCCTGCATAGTACAGCTCTGCTAATCTCACAAAGTTGTAAACCTGAAACAAAATTTACGGACAAAGTTAGTAGTTATCCCTAACAAGCTAAGTTTTATCATAACAGATCTTCGCTTCAACATTTTTCACTTTCAAGAAAATGCACCTTGTCTCTACGCCTTCCGCTCACGATGGCCGTGGGAAAGTGTTTTGCTATATCCTTTACCGTTGTTCTCATCTGATTCAGGAAAACCATAACAACTAATCAATATTATGAACAATTTCTATCCAGGTATGGATAGCAGAGAAGGAAACAGGGACCAAAACAAGCACCTTCTTAGTCATGAATGCTTTATCAGGGTCTGCCACAATTGGGGACAGAGTTCCATCGTAGTCGAGGAAGATTACTATTTGCTTATCTTTTGACTTATTGATTATCTGATCAAACATGTTGATAGCTGAAGGATGATGAAGCTGCGCGTTTAAACAGTTCAGAAACAGAACAGAGTCGAGTCAGTACACCCATTGATATAGCCTCACAATTGTGGAGAAGTCAGATAAAAGCTGATATAAAGCCAAAGATGCTTACAGCCCAGGAACTCAAGTGTCGGTCTTGAGAAACAGGAAGGGAAGATTTGGTTCGTGAGGGAGAGGAAGTTCTCATTGAATCAATCCAGGCATTTACTTTGGCTCCACCTTTTCCTCCTCCATCGTCAAGCCTCTTAATTATCCTTTTTCGGAAAATCCCACCAATCACGACCAGCGATTCTGGTACTGCCGTGCTGGGCAGCATGTGTGAGTTGGAAATGGGCACCACCTTATTAGTGGTGTTAATACGTGATTTTACATCAGGAACTACCAGGTTCTGGTTCGTCATCTTCACAACACTGACTCAATATATCTCAGAACACGTAGTGTTCAGAAATTGTAATATTGGAAAGAAACTATTGGGTGAGTGAGATGAGAAAAGAAAGGGGAGGAGAAGTAGAAAAAACAGAGCAGAACAGAGGTGTGTAGGCAAACTGTGTGGCGAAGGAAGGAGCTTTATAGAAAAACAAAAAATGAGAGTGGCTTCCACTCGTCGGCTGCTCAAGTCACGAACAAGCTGGGTGCGTGTGTTCAATTTATAAACTTAAGTTTCACAGCACAACCCGACGAAACAACCCCTTCTTTTCCCGAGCACTTGTACTTCCCAGTAACCATACTAAATTAGAAATTGGGGGGACCACTCTCTCTCCTTTCTTCGCTCTTCTGCCCCTGTAGGCTACAATTAATCAATTATATATGTTGAACCTTTCCAATATCATGGCCACAGTCCTTTTTTTTTTTTAACCTTATTATATAACCTCTATCTCGCTTTATGCCACCAAGTTTAAAATTGGGAAAATTTTAATTTAATACTTTTTAAAATTTTAAAATTAAAAAAGTCTGTTAATATTTTAAAAAGACACTAAAGCACCATATACTAAATTGGGTCTTACAAATTGATTGATGTGAACAGTGATTAGCACAGACTTATAAATCCTATTATGAGTCTTGATCTTTCCATTATTTTCACGTCAATGGCAGATACTGTGCGTTAGTAAGTGTCAGTGTCAGATGAATAGTGTTGACAGAGGGAGAGAGAGATAATGATCAGCATGGACATATGAATCACATTACGAGTTTTATGAATTCCATTACGCTTATTGGTATTTCCTCCATTGTTTACATCAGTCAATTTGAAAAACTCAATTTAGTATATAATCTCTTAGTGTTTTTTTTTTTGAAATATTAACATAATTGTTTGGGTTTTGAAATTTCAGAAGTTGTTAAATTAGAATTTTCCTTTAAAATTCATTAGAAATAAGCGTAAATGTTTTTATTTTTTAACGAGTTAAGCACCCACTGTTATGAATATTTCAGGAATGAGAGGGAAAAATGGAGGTTTTGGAGTAAATGGAGGAACATGCCGATTTTTTACCGGAGAATGAAAAGGCGGTGGTGAAACAGAGAGGTTTTGTTTTATTATAGCATATGAAGTAAAGATACAAAAACAGGGGCTAGTGTGGAAGCAGTTGCACTATCTCGGTGCATCAACTTAAGGAAAGAAGGAGGACCACTCTAATTCTAATCTATGAAATGAAACCCCCTCAGCTCTGATTATATTTGCTTGTCTTGGGCTTCATTGGAGGGTCCGAAGCACACAAGTGCTAAATAATACAAGTTTTCCTTAAAAGGTCTTGCTAATCACAACGTGCATAACTCATGCGGGTTGGTAATATCTTTTTCTCTTAACTATATTGTCTATACATTTCACACACAACCTCAGGATTTTCTTAAGAAAATTCAAATTTAATACAATTTAAAATTCTAAAGCTAAAAAAAGGTCTGTTAACATTTTAAAAAGATACTAAGGTACAATAGACCAAATTAAGTTTTACAAATGTGATAGGAGAGAGAGAAAGACAGTAATCAGGAAGGACTTGTTAATCTCATTATTGAGTCTTGGTATTTCTATTACATGTCTTGTTATTTATGATACTGTTCATGTCTGTGTTAGATATCCCTCTCTCCTCTATCACTATGCGTTAGCAGGTGTCAGTGTCAGGTAAACGGTGCTGACAAGGGGAGACAAATCTTGGTATTTTTATTACAAGTTTTGATATTTCTGCTATTGTTCATGTCAAAATAAGTTTAGCCAATTTGAAAATCCCAATTTAATCCATAGTACCTTAGTGTCTTTTTGTAATGTTAGCATATCTTTTTGAGTTTTGGAATTTCAGAATGTATTTTATTAGAATTTCCCTTTCTTTTAAAGTTGATGATAATATTAATATTAATAAAAATGCGAGATCACCTGATTTCAACTTAATAAAAACAGCCTCATTTGCATAACTTTGGCTTGCACTTGCATTTGACACTAGTGTTCATAGGGGTGAGCATTCGGTCATTCGGTGAAAACCGAAATAGCCGAATTGGTCCAATTTTAAAAACCGAATAACCGAAATAACTACAATTAAAAAACTGAAATATTTTGGTTCGGTTCGGTTAAAAACCGAATTAACTGATTTTTTAAATTTATTATTTATAAAATAAAATATATATGAATAAATTTTGTATATATATTATTTTAAATCTTGAAAATTAGATTTTGGGGACAAATATATAAAATAAATCAAAGAAATTTAATATAAATATATATTTTCTCTAATATAATTCAAAATTTAAACCTATTTAATTATAAAAAATACAATTATCAGATAAATAAATGTATTTCGGTTTTAACCGAATTTTTTTTCCAAATAACCGAAACTGAAATTTTCAATAAATGAAAACTGATATTCAACAGAAAACCAAACCAAAAAAACCGAATTGAGTTTGGTTCGGTTCAATTTTCGGTTTCGGTTCTAATTTGCTCACCTCT
>JBAGKO010000011.1:3738865-3753894 GCA_037177275.1 Acacia concinna
CAATATATATTGAATAACATATATTTTAAATACATTATATACAATTTTCTAGGCATGACAACATCCCTTGTATGATGCCCGACCCTGCCCGATAATTGGCCTAACTTAAAGATGCCCATCTTTAATTTAGGACACTTTTTTTTGGGCCGGTAGGGCAATTTTTGACTGCCCTTGGGTTGGCCTATTGGGCTCCTAGTCATCATACTCACACCTAGTTAGCGCCACTTGCCAGTCTTTTATATTTAATTGGGAAAATCTCAAAAAAAAAAAGATCATTGAAATAGTGAAAGGACAATTCAGCACTGCGAAATCTAAAAATCCCAAATCAGTCATTTGGATTATTCTAGAATTTTTGAATCTTGAAATTTTGTGCGCCCCTAGATTTTCAGAACAACAGTATCTCAATTTACAACAAAAGTATCTCAATTTATGCCAACAAAGACATTTAGATAAGATGTATTCGAGCTGTGAATTGAAAATATTGATTTTTTTCCCTTTCCAAATGGTTTGTTATCAGCTTGGGAGAGTCACGTGGAAGGTAAGGGAATGAAGGGTAATTTTGTCAATCAGCGTGTTATTGCTTTGCATGACCATCTTAGCATGAAAACAGAGCACATATATGTAGTCATTGATCCCAGTTCACCATCACGGTTGAGCGGTTATGAAATCATCCCTTTGGGTTTAGATACAGAGTACTCTGTTGTCCAATCTTGCTTTCGCGGGAATACGGCCATATCACAATTCAGAGTGTTTCCTTTGCCAGCTCGCTTTAAAGCTTCCTCTGCTTACCATGTGAGTTGTGAGCTGAAAATTAATGGCAACCCGACTCTTTTCTCTTTTAATCTTTCAATAGGCTATGCTATTACTTTTCTACTGTATACATATGATATTGACTACCATGAACTTAACTGATAGAGTAGATTGTATCAAAGCCTACCTGGGTTATGAATTAGCACCAGCGTTAGAATGGAATGTTATAGGTAGTATTACGTTGGAATGTTATGGATGGTATTAGAGCTTGCATGGGTTCACCAATAAGATAGTTTTAGTGGTACCAAAGTCTACACAAATTTAACGTTGGAATGTTAGTTATAGTTGGTATATGTAAGAATTTGGCTCTAAATGCCAACCTCTTAGTCAATGTCAACTGTGTTCTATGAAGTATTTTCAACAAAATATCAAAGTAATTATCATAAAGCTTATACAGACATATATTTATCATGAAATTATAGTAAGCTTTTTCCTTAAAGTGAACAATGAATTAAGAAGACTATATATTATATCCTAAAGCTTAAATATTTAATTAATTTGATAAAATTCAAGCTTGGTGAGCTAGAATAAAATGTTACATCATAATGGAATAATATGAGTGGCATTAGAGTTTGTATAAAACATTACAAATGGTATTACACTGAGATATTACAAATGGTATTAGAGTCGGTATCAAGATGAAATATTGCATATTGTATCACGTTTAAAAATATAAGTGGTATCAGAACCAGCTAGAATAGAATGTTATAAATAGTATCATACTTAATTGTTATAAGTGATATCAAAGCATGCATGGATTACGTATTAGCACTAAATTTGGAATGGAATGTTATAGGTGGTACCACGTTGGAATGTTATAAATGGTATCAAAGCTTACATGGATTTAACAACACTGCTATCATGTTTCACAACCTTTGTACCCTATTAAAACCAATGTTTGTCCAATATATGTGATTGGCCAAGTTTCATTTTTTCAAATTTCCCACTTGGTAACATGGTATCAGAATTCATTTTTTCCAAGTTTCCTACTTGGTAACATGGTATCAGAGACCTAAATTTTCTCTCTTTTCATTTTGAATTCTCATTTTATTCATAATTATAATATGTCACGGTAATAGGTTATTTCATGTGGGTTATAACATCTAAGGAACACTTTGTGCGCACAAGCCAATATAGTTAAGCAAATTCATGGTTTAGTATCCTTTTTTATGTATTAAAAGCGCAACTGAACCCTCAATTTTAAGGTGCAAATAGAACTTTCAGAGACCTTTTTTTTCACCAATTGCCTATGTAGAAATTAGAGGTTGAAGAATCATAATTCAAAGACATGACAGAAAGAGATTGATTTGCAAATATGACAGTAAATTCTCCAAAAGAATCCGAGTATCATAGAACTTTGAAACAACTTTCTCTTATCTCTTTCCTCTCAGCTGCCAAAACCACCATACTTGCCTCATGTAGTTCTTTTTCAATCTTTCAATTGCTTTGCTATCACTTTTTTGTTTTATAAATATGATTCTGCTGTCATAAATACCATTCACCATTCTCTTGTTATGATAAGGCATCTATTATGTTGTTAGAGAGCAAGAAAAATCAGAGATAAGTCAAGAAATGGAACATTCAACCAGTTCATGCCAGATATGTGCTAAAGGAAAGCTCACTATAAAACTACCTCCAGCTTATTACTCCAAGTGTAATGCTCATATTAGACGAAATATTTCATATTACTATTGCTTTTAAGGAAAAACAATATAATTTGTCTACTCAATGCTATAATGGTGCTCCTGGAGACACTCTTGTTCTTGATGGAGCCATGCTTCTTAAACAGATGCTACAAAAAAGAAAGATGAAGAAGAAACTGAGGAATTGTTCCGTGTCATTTGTAAAATTTCTTGTTTAATTGGATGCCTTTTAATTTGCTTTGCTGTTATTCACATGTTTGATATATGTTTTTTTTATTTCCATTAAGTGGTTTCAATGAGATAAATGTAAAGCTTGGGTACACCAAATATGTGCTTTACTTGATGACCGAAGAGATGATAGGGGACAGGCTGATTATAGTTGCCCAAACTGCTATATTCAAGAGGTGAAAAGAGGAGAGTGCGAATACAAACTTCATAGTGATGTTCTTAGGGCCAAGGATATGCCGAGAACGTTTCTAAGTGAACATATTGAGCCGTAGCTGAGAAGCAGTCTCAAATATGAGAGAGACAAGATAGCTAGGCATGAAGGAAAACTTTGTCATGTTGTGTGATTCATACTTAGATTATTATTGGTTATGCGCACAATGTTAATATTTGCAGAAAAAATACATTTAGCCCTATGAATTGAGCTATAATTGCATATCATGGTTGAGTATTGAGTATGTAGCTTTGTCTTATAGTTGATGTGCTAGCTATGTAGTTCCAGGAATTAAAACATATTTCCTCAAAAGTTGAGGCATATAGATTGTATCAAAGCCTACATGGGTTATGAATTAGCACCAGCGTTAGAATGGAATATTATAGGTGGTATTACGTTGGAATGTTATGGATGGTATTAGAGCTTGCATGGGTTCACCAATAAGATAGTTTTAGTGGTATCAAAGTCTACACAAATTTAGCATTGGAATGTTAGTTATAGTTGGTATATGTAATAATTTGGCACTGAATGCCAACGTCTTAGTCAATTTCAACTGTGTTACATATATTTGGCTTTGAATGCCATGCAAGAATTTGGCTCTGAATGCCAACCTCTTAGTCAATGTCAACTATGTATTATTCTATAAAGTATTTTCAACAAAATATCAAAGTAATTACCATAAAGCCCTTACAGACGTATATTTATCATGAAATTATAGTAAGCTTTTCTCGAGGTAAACAAGAAGACTATATATTATATCCTAAAGCTTAAATATCTCCTGAATTTGATAAAATTCAAGCTTGGTGAGCTAGAATAAAATGTTAGAGATAGTATCACAATGGAATATTATGAGTGGTAATAGAGTTTGGGATGAAACATTACAAATGGTATCGGTATTAGAATCAATATTAAGATGAAATATTGCATATTGTATCACGTTTAAAAATATAAGTGGTATCAGAACTAGCCAGAATATAATGTTATAAATAGTATCGTTATAAGTGATATCAAAGCTTGTATGGATTATGTATTGGCACTGACTTTGGAATGAAATGTTATACGTGGTACCAAGTTGGAATGTTATAAATGGTATCAGAACTTGCATGGATTTAACAATAAGATATTATAGCAATATCAAAATCGACACAAATTTAGTGTTGGAATGTTAATGACAGTTGGTAACTATGAATGCCAACCTTTTAGTCAGCGTTAACTATGTCTTTCATATATTGATTTTTATGAAGTATTTTGAATAAAATATCAAATTAGTTAAAAAAAAGTCTTTACAGACATATGTTTTATAGTAAGCTTTTCGTGAAGTAAACAATGAAGCAAGAAGACTATATATTATATCCTAAAGCTCAAAAGCGATCTCTTTGATCTGATAAAATTTGAGCTTGGTGAGTTGTAAATAAGTGAAGTTGTGCTATATTTTTAGAGTGGTTGATTTGTCTATTAAATACTTATGTAATTTTGCTTTAGGTTTCTTTCGATATTAAGTAAAACTGAGAAGGAAGGAATTGTGGTTGAAGTCACAAACTTGTATAATGAATGTAGAGCCAAGTTAGTATTTGAAGGCTTCCATATTTTGACGTAGGACATATTTAAAAAATTGGTCTTAGTCTGCAATGTGAGACATATTTTTCATATTTATTTAATTTTTTTAACTTATCATCATCAATAATTAAGAAGAAGATGGAATGAGGGATTTGAGACTCTTATTTTAGAAGGACAAATGTACAAAAAAAAACCCATTTACATACTCCGCATGTGTGCGTTTGACACCATGTACAATCTGTGGGTAAAAAAAAAACTATAAACATTTAAAAATGGGTCAATTTTGCTAGCTCTGTTAATTAATGATAATATCTGTTTTGTGGGCCACTTTAATAAATTCATAAATAATTATTTTGAGGGAGCATGGGCAAAAATACCCATATATATTTTGCATGTGCGTCTTATACCATTTATAATCCTTTTGGTGTGAAAAAATGTCTATGGTCATTATAAAAAAAATTGGGACAAAAATATCAGCTCTTTTAATAAAAGCAAACATTCATTAATTTATGCTTTTGTGGGTTTCACTTCAATAATTTTTTAATAATTATTTAATTATTAAAAAAACTATCATCTTCTCTCTTTTCCTATCCCACTCTTCCTCTCACCTTTTCTCTCTCTATCCCCTCCAAACCAAATCCATACCTTTACTCTGGCATTAACTCTCTCCAGCTACCCACATGGTTACCACATTTATGCTAACATCTCCTTTTAAATGGCCTTTTATAGTCTATCATCCAAACATTTCCTTTCATGGTATTTGTGTCCACGTAACATTGTATATGGGTAATTTGTTTTTTTGACACTTTCACATCCCTTTAAACTAAATATTTTTGCACCCAATTGGAAATTAAAAAATTACTAACGTGGGGTCTACAAAACAAGAAATTAAACCATGTTTGCCTTTATTAGAATAACTGATATTTTTGTCCCAATTTTTTTAATAATGATTATAAGTATTTTTGCACCCCCAAAATGATTGTATATGGTGCTAGATGCACATGCACGATATGTATATTGATATTTTTGCACTTGTGTCCTCAAAATAATTATTTAAAAATTATTAAAGTAGGGCCCACAAATCGGCGATAGCATTAATTAACGTAGTTGGTATTTTTGCTTCATTTTTAAATGTTGATGAATATTTTTATACCCAAAGATTGTATATGGTGTCAGACATTCGGGTTATGTAGATGGGTATATTTTTGCACCTTTGCCCTTAAAAAAGTTAGGCTCCATTTGGTACGAGGTAATGAATTTTGATGGATTGGGATATGGATTGAGATTGGGATTGGGAATGGGATTAGAACAAGGATTAGAGTTTAAAATAACGTTTGGTACATGGTAATAATTGGAGATACTGATAAAAATTAATTTAAGTTTTTAATTAATCATAAATGAGAAAAAGATTATTCTATAATTAAATTAATCTATGAGTAATTTTGACAGAAAAATATTATAAATAAGGATATTTTTGTCCACAAATTTTGTAATCCCAAGCTTAAAAATGCAAAACCAGGGGGAAGGTGGCTTTATAGGAATCCATTTTTTGTGGTATTCATAATCCCTGACCCAATCCCAATTCATCGTATCAAACGATACGAATAGCTCAATCCCTATTCCAATCCCAATCTCTCTCCCTACCCATCAATCTCTCGTATCAAACAATCAAACAAGGTCTAGGTGTTCTGCAAGTTCCTGCCTAGCATTTGCCAGGAAGGCGTTTAAACTTCCAAAATGTGTATACTTCTCAACTTCTTTTTTAATTATGGGAACGTATCTAAAATTTGTGCGGTAGACTGAAGACCGTGGAATTGAAAAATAGAGGTAAATTGCATTGACCGTGGACGAAACATAAATAAAGAACCGAAATAATTTAGAGAAAATTTCAGTGAAGTGATCCCAAGATAGAAATAAATTATTATCTCCCAGAGTTATTAATAGCGCTGTTGGAGTTGTTAATGACAACCTTATGAGATTATCATTAACAATCCCAGTAATAATTATGACGTTATTACTTGAGACTTTATAATAATATATTTCTTATATTGAAAACTTAGTAATAATATATTTTTTTATTTTAGGATAATTTTAACATAAATTTTTTTATTTAGGACCTCAAGTACAATTTTTCCAATAATTTAGCATAAATGAGAGGGAAACACGTCGTTCAACCCCGTGGTGCAAATTATTTGTCGCACTCAAAAACCAGCGTCCAGCGCCATATCATTTCCCTCCCGTCCTTTCATGTTGAAGCATTTAATTTTGAACGTTGAATTATTGACTGAGGCTGACTTTAATAAATAGTACTCCATCTGTTCTTATTTATAAGATCCAGTTAACTTTTTTAGAGAATTCTAGAAAAATCTAAAGAAAGATAATTATATTACTTAATTATATAATATATCATATTTTATTACATTATATATTAATTCATCAGTTAAACAACATAATTTGAAGAAAAACGATAAATTTTAATGTCTTAAAGTAATGTAATTAGCTTTTTTAAGATTTACCTAAAATTTTTTAAAAAAGTCAATTGGGTCTTATAAATAAAAACAGAGGTAATATATGGGAAGGCCCTTCCTGTCATAGCTCTTGTAACTTCTATGGCCTTTCTCGGTAATCATCTGATCTGGGAATCTGACCAACAACATTAATTCATTTTTTTAAAAAAATCTAATAAAGTTTTTTAATCAGGTGTGTATATTATTTTATTCGTATAAAAAACTAGTACTAGGCAGTGTACACGTATAAGGAGCATTATATTAATTTTTTTAAAAAACATTTACCCAACCACATATTTTATTCGGATCCATTTGTTGAATAAAGTAGAGCATAAATAAACACAAGAAATTGAGAGTAAGTTAAGAGAAAGGCACACGAGAAGTGATGCAGTATAAAGGTTCAATTATTGTATAGCGTAGATATGGTAAATTCAAACATGGTGGGAATGTAAATGGTGAGTAAATGGGGAATGAGAATAGCGTATGAAGTATGTCGGCGTAGGGGGAGTGAATGCGTAAAGGACTCACAGACTTGGCCTGCTTTGACAAACGCACACAGCCTTTAATATTGCTCAGTGCACATATATATGAATATGATTGAACCACTTGTGGTGTCTTCAAAGGGACTGTTTTTAGGCCAATAATAGGGGTAACTTTGATTTGTTCCATCTCCACCTAACTTACCTAACCAAACCCATGCCTCTGCTCTTAGTCAAAAGCTCACCTTCTTTAGAACGAGCCTAATACCTTTTTTTTTTCCCCCCTACTTTACAAGACTTCCACCTAGCCCCGTCCAAATATACTCCACTTCTTTCTTCCTTATAATAATGCATCATCAAGGCTAACTTTCATTTTGTTTCCCCGTTTTTTCCTCCCTAAAGCTAGTTTTTAATTAGTAACATGTACCACTAATAGTATACATGTGACGCTATATATATAATGGTTATTGAAATACCGGTTATATGTAAAGAAGTGAGATTTGAATCGACGTCCTGCTTAATTATATATGATGGATTTTTAAAATAACGCCATAAATATGAGAAATATATATGACGGTTATTGAAAAATCGTCATATATAAAGACGAGAAATTTGAAGCGATATACGTCTGTGACATATATGACGATTTTATAAAGAAACGCCATATAAATTAATTTAATACATGACATTTTTTTGTTGAAAACCCATTATACACATAGTATTTGACGGTTGTTTTGAAATAACCGTTATATAAATTCCTTTAAAAACTACCCTATGAACTCTATTTTCAATATGTTTTTAGACTTAGCAAATTTCATTGCACGTGCTCTTGTCTACCACAACCCAAGCACCGGCCACTTCCGGCATACCCACTTGAATTTTGTTGTCGTTCGCGCTCTCCTTCTGATGTATATCTACCTCACTGTGAACGTACATGCTAACTGGTAGATATAATCTGTACGTGTAGATGGCGGACTTTGTGTCCACTGCGCTGTACGGTAGTATTGTAATTTCTTTAGAACTTTGTAATTTTTGTTGTGAATCACATAAAAGTGAAAACTTTCTATCCGTAAATGTAGTTATTATTGTTTGCTGCTAAAATTTTGATGAATCTAGCTATTCAATCTATTGTGGAGGTACATACGATGTTTGCTAAAGATATATATAGATGAAGTCGTTAATTGATGATATGGTGTATATATGATGCTAGTTTCTCGATCTGTATGTATGTGTAGTAATTAAAAGTGAGAACTTTAATTAATTTGTTTCCTAATTTTTCTTGTTTTCTTATTCTGTTTTGTAGTAATTGATCATCATCATTTTTGTTTTACAATCTATTTATTAAGTTCTTCGGATGAATCTTCTATCATTTTAAGATCAATGTATAGTATTTTAGATGATTTAATATAATAAAATCATAAACTGGTGGACACTGATCCCTTTAGGCATAAGATTCTCTAGGGGTTCAATATAAATGAACTATAAGATGAAATGATGATGAACGGTCCTGTAAAACAGAACATGATATACTTGGCTGTTGTTATTAGCAATAGTCATATAATTCAATATATGACGGGTGTTATTAAACAACTGTCATTTATAAATGACTAATACATGATGTTTCTCACTTTAAAACCATCATATGTAGGGAAACGTATATGATGATTTTTAAACCGCTATATATATATATATATATATATGGCAGGTAGAAACCACAATACATAGGTACAAACAACCTTTTACTATAAACAATTCTATAATAGTGATTTGCCATCATTATCATTGTTTTTTTTTAATCTATAGCCGGGATGCTTCTGTGTAATTGCCCTTGCGGTCGTTTTGTAGACTTCCTTGTAGTTTCATAAAAGCAATAAAATGCTCTATTAATGTAAGTTGTCCTCCGAAATTATGAGGATCCTCACACTATTCCTGGCTTTCCTATTTTTCTCTTGCTGTGCCATGTACAAGTGTGTATATTTCAACCGGCCTATGTCTACAGTCAATTTTGGAGGCCGGCATATGCTTCCAATCTTACTGACATGTGAATAAAGGTCCAATAGAATTCAAACTATGAGTAGTTATGCTTTGTGTTTTATTTGAAAGTGCATTTTTAATATTATTTCCATACGAAATTATACATATATATATATATATATATAGATCTATATATTATATATGCACGCACGCACGGGGTCGTCAAAAAGGGGGTTAGGCAAAATAAAGTCGAAGTGCTGATCCCAATAAGAGAGAAAAGTAATATGCATGGGAATAGATTTGAAGAGAAAGAAGGAATAAACTATATTATTTGATGAATTAGGAAGTAATAGGAATATATATATGAATAGAATGGTAAAATAAGAAATTAAAGAAGCTGAGAGGAGTTGTAGTTGATTGATGATGGTGATATAGCAGTGACGGTGGCGTGGGGGGGTTGAAGAAGACCAAAACCGAATAATTGTCGCTGTTATTGACGAATCCTAAAAAAGTGAAATGGCCAGTCGCTCTCTGACCGGGCAAATAAAAACTTATTTCTATTAATTAATTAATTTATAGTATTATATTTATAATTAGAGAGAATAAAGTTTCGACTTTCGATGATGTTTCCGAGGGGGAATGAAAATTGAGAAGGCAAGTGGAAGTGGGGAAAAAAAGAAAGGACAAAAGGGGAATTGGGAGGGCAACTTTGTTTACTTTTCCATGCGCCCATGACTCCTTCCTTACGTGTAAATTTTCCAGCTGTCTCCTCCCTCCCACTCTTGCATTTTCACTTTTCATACACAACTAATTAAATCTTCCAAAAATATCACTCACCAAGTCAAATACTAATTTTAAACAATATTTCATAATTAAATTACTACTCTATAAATTATTAAAGTAATCTTATATATTTATAAGAGAAAGATATTAAATATTCATCAATTTTATCTTGAAATGCAACAAGTTTTTAACTTTATCTTTATTAATTTAGTGTACACTATCCTCCACAAAAATAAAGTCATCAATTAGTGTACATTATATTCATATGAAAAATTATTTAATAACGTGCCTATAAAAATAAGAGGGCAAGTGAGATAGAGATATATAGTATGAAAAAGATGGAGGAGCTAGAGAACGTAGAATGGGTTAAAATGCATTTAAAATAGTGGATGTTATAAAATAGGGTGTAGGAAGGGGCTAGTAAGAAGTAATACAAGAGCAGATAAGTGGGGCTGTTTTGTTACGTTGTCGGAGGTAAGTGAGATTATGGAATTAGCAAAGCATAGGGGCTAGCTACTGGATGGCCGGAGCCATCGTCAACGAACTGAACTTGCACTATAATATAATCTCCAGATATGATCTTCCCTTTCTATAATCTAGCCTAATCAATTGTTTCATATACAAACCTTGATATTAATTATTCAAATTCAAATACTATACCTCCTCGCTCTGCGTACGTACGTCAACCAGGCCACAACGTATGTATACATACTAATACGTACGAATTGCCTTTCCCATTATTTTTGCAACATGCACGTACGCATGCGATCCGATATATATATCCATATTAGCTTCACATGATCGAATGTACCACAGCAGTTATCACGTACGACATTTCAACATATGATGATATTACTGACTTTAATTCCCATTCAATTTTCTCCTCACACGCACTTAATTTCCAAATTGAACCTGTCCACCATAGAAAGTCCCTCAACAATTCTCGATGGGTATGTACTCCTTTTTCTGAGTGGTTAAACCCGAGAGTAGTGAAGGTTAAAATGGAGAGCATATGGTCTAGCACAGGACAGGCGTGGTGCGTCAACCTTGCACCAATAATATATAGCACACTACTGGGGATTAAAAACAAATTAAAATTGCACCAATCATATATAATATAATGATATATATCGATCTAGTTAAAATGATATATATGTATGTATATAGATATATATAGAACCGCAGTCAAATTAGCAGATTTGGAGTGGTGAGCTGAGATTAGTTTGAATTAAAGTAAAATGTGTAGTTAATTGGGTGAGAAGTGAAGGAGGAGGAATCCGCTGGGCGAAGTGGGAACAAGAGGAAGGCTCCAAATCCAATTGGTTAGAAGGAAACGGAACAAAGATAGATTTTCATATATCCCAAAATGGAAAGTACAGGCTGGAAGTAACTGAAATAACGGCCGGGGGCGGCGGCGCGCGGGAGATAGAAGATCGCGGGGAGGGCCCCACGGGGAACGGAACCACTAACCAGTCGCTGCATTCGAGGGGGCCCCACGCTGGGTGTTTGTGGCTTTTGCTTGATGTGACCCCCACCCCACACAGTTGCCCTTACTTTAATTGAGCCCCATGAATTGAAATGAATAATGATTCATCATCGCTTAGTGGGAACCCCACTTGCTCCTTCCACCACCACTCAGCATCGCCCCCCCCACCACCACCACCAGGCCACCACCTTCCTCTTCTTCTTTTACACATCGCCTCATTCCCATTTCACTGTGAGGCTCCTAAAGTTGTGAGCCTCATCGGCTCTCTTATCTTTCACCCTTCTTTAATTTCTAAGTGAGAAATACAAAATCACTTAATCTGTATGCGCTTTCAATCATATTGCTTTTGAACTTACATGCATAATATAATTATTTTGATGCCTACACTTAAAATATACTGCCCCATCCATCATATCGCTTTTATTATATGCATGCTCCGCTCATTTTTCATTTTCAATCCACTACCACCCGCCTTTCCCTCTCATATATATTCAACCTCCGTCTTTTTCATAGCTATTAATGTCAGTTTACATTATAATATATGGAGTCCAGTTGATTGTACTTAGGGGCTGCCCCAACATTCTAAGAACACCATTATTGTCTCCATCTGACCTATCCCATGATTTTATTCTAAGATAATAATATATACCCCTGATTCCCCTCATCTGAATCTCCATCTATCTGTCAATATCTTCTAAAGTTACCTTCTGTTACGTTGTTTCTTTCTTTCCTTTTTTTCATTAGTGCCCGGCCCACTAATTCCCATGGTCCATCCTATCATTGATTATATACTGTTCTGCTCTACTCCCCTCACGGACATACATATATATCTCATCAGCCGATTAGCGTGTATAGGTTTGGAATTGATTTCTCAGCATTATATGGCTTTTGTTCACGAGATCTTTTAACTCCAATAGCTAGTTTTTAAGGTGTGTTTCATATTCGTTACAATGGTGCTATTGCTTTGGGGACTGCTCTTCCTGGAGGGCTTAACTGAAAAAAGGTTTGGTTCAGCTAAAGACTTAGTGGTTAGTTAATTATAGCTAGAGTGAATGGAAAGAGATTCTTGTTTAGCTAGTGTAAAGTCCACTGGAAGGATAAGACTGAATAGAAGGCAATTAAATCAAATTGAAATGAATTTGTTTTGTCTTCCATTAATTCTGTAATTCTCGTTAGCGTTTTAACTACTGTTCGAAAAGTTACGCGCATAACCATGCAGCACCTCTCGGTGTATTTTAATTATTAAAAAAAAGGCTCTAGTTTTAAAAGACGACCATTGGAGGCAGTAAAGAACACACTCACAAGTCAGTAAGTCGCACACATATACACACGAAGCCTTGCAATTGAGAGGAAGCTACGAGGAAGCACACCCGAACATTCCATGAGTTACATATGCAGAATCGCAAATTAAATTAAAGAATGGCATAATCTTATACTGTATCAAAAACCAAAGTTTAAAAGCAGTAATACCGATAGCTAGATCCACCGTCGCCCACAGAAAAAATAGAGGACAGGAAAAGGCAAGATTAGGGAACATGCGTTTCTTATATATATCTTTGGTATAATGCAGGTCAGATTTATACGCATCTAATCAAGCCATCGAGGGAACCTAATGAGAGGCTTTTTAGATGATCTATGGTTGTCTAGCTAGTGGACCAAATTGTAGGCAATAATCCTTTTCATTTCATAGACTATTTTTGTATTTGGATAGCTTATTTCCTCAAAAGGGTTTGATCGACCGACTTTGTTCTCTCACATATTACAAAGGGATTTGCTTTCATATCTCTATTAACAATGCAGTATTATATATTTATATTCTTATTCTATTCCCTACGCATTTCAAGCAGTTCATAGATTTTCATTATTCGCGCGGTTTAATATATAGATCAGGAGCAGCAGATTTAGAAGGAATCTAAATCTAAATCTTTCAGATATGATACGCCGTGGATATTCTCCCATTAAAAAAATTACACTTTTATCTTTGTTTCTGCGTATATCTTTCTTCTTCTTCTTCTTCTTCTTTTTTTTTTAAATTCAACCAAATTCACAGTCGGCTTGTGTCAGCCGAATTCGTGTGTATGTATATGGGGCGAATTGAAGTTGCCCGATGCAAATTAATCTTATCGTTTCATATAATACAATCTCATCGTTGATTTTCCGAATTTAATAGAACAAAAAAAATTTAACTTTATATTGACATAAAGCTAATGCATTTATTAAAGAAGATATGGGTGAAATCAGGAGCGAGTGGCGTGGCGTCTTTTATCTTTAATTAAATCAATCTAAAAAAAGAAGAAGCTTAACTGCAATTGTTTGTCCAAGCGTGAATGCGGGCGTGATATAATACGGGCACGCCGTGTCGATTCACATACGTCAACATTATGAGGAAACTGATTATTTTTTCTAAAAGAAAAATTAAAAACAATCCTGAACACGCAGGCAAAGTTCAAATATATATAAAGAAAAATCATTTACCTTATTGTCAATAATCAAATTAACAATCAAATGAATAAACAATATTAGTAGCGCTAGATGACCAAAACATGATATTTGACTCCAAAACCACGCCCTGATTTCGAAGCTATCGGTGCTCCGAAGAACAAACCAAAAAACGACATTATTATTACTGTACCACACAGGGTGACCATTTGGAGCAGAGTTTGTTCCTCTTTAGGGTAATTACTGATGAATTAATCACGTGCCATGGGATTCTTGCAATTAATGGAGGTGCATAATGTTATTTTGCTATGAGATGTTAATGACACCGTAATATCAAGGCACAAAAGCCAGGCCATTTAATTGGATGGATGGGTTTGGCTTTTTAGTTTTCAGAGAAAAGTGCGGACATGTGCGTGCCAATATTCCCTCGTGCTTGAAACATCTTAGGTAAGGTTAGTGGTGTTTGACACTTGAGCCATGAGGTTTTCACGTTTTGGCGGCATTAATTACATTAGTTAACGTAGTACACACATGCATGCTTTTCCTTTCACAACTATCTCAGATGATGCGACAGACACGAACTCAGCAGCAACCAGCTGCCGGCTGATTCAAAAGTATTTTGTTTTTATTCAATCATGGTGCCCTCACAAATCTCTTATTTCCTTTCTGGGCTCTATGATTGTTCTTGTGTTCCATTTTTCCCAGTTTTGACGCGCAGTACATACAAGAGCCCACCCACACCCACCAAAATCAAAGAAAACGAGAAAGTGAACACGTACTAATTTCAGACCTCATCTTTTCCACCCTGTCTATATATATATTTGTTTCATATAATATACGCACGTACGTATGTATATGTATATGTATATGTATATGTATATGTATATGTATATGTATATGTATATGTATATG
>JBAGKO010000011.1:3756150-3770042 GCA_037177275.1 Acacia concinna
TTCGGTAAGGCGCTAATGAAGTACATAGTCACTAAATCCGATGGACATTTAGGTATTCGCAACTGCTCCAGGAGTCCAACCGGCTGCCTATTCTCCACCTTGTCTTGTTGGCACACAAGACTAGTCTTTACATAGAGCTCTACCTACTCCTTCATGTGAGGCCAAAAGTACATTGTCTTTAACAATGCCATCATGTGCTTTTGGCCTGGATGTCTTGCCCATTTTGTATCATGGCACTCCTTGATGAGATCTCGCCTTAAGTTCCCCACTGATATAGAGCCTTCGACCTTTGGTGTAGAGTAAGCCATCGTCTACCCAAAATTTCCTGGTCTTCCCTTCTTCAGCAAGCTTCATCAGATCTTTTGCTATAGGGTCTTGTTGTAACCCCTCCTTGATATGACCTATAGTGTCACCTGCGGCCATACTAATAGATGCCAACTCTGTCTTTTGACTTAGTGCATCAGCAACCACGTTGGCTTTCTTGGGCTTGTATTCCAATACATAGTCGAACTTTGCTAACAAGTCTTGTCACCTTACTTGTTTTGGGGATAGTTTCTTTTGAGTTTGGAAGTAGCTAGTGGCAACATTGTCTGTCTTGATCACGAACCGAGCTCCCAATAAGTAATGTCGCCAAACCCGGAGGCAATAGACAATGGCCATCATTTCCTTTTCTTGTACGGTATATCTCCGTTACGTGTCATTGAGCTTTCGACTCTCAAAGGTGATTGGGTATCCTTCTTGCATCAACACTCCTCCAATGGCAAAGTCAGAGGCATCCGTATATAGCTCAAACATTTTATCAAAGTCCGATAGGGCTAGGACTAGTTCTGAGCTCATTGTGGCCTTCAAAGGCTTCTTCACATTCTTCGGACCACTCCCACATCTTCTTCTTCTTGAGTAGGTCCATCAATGGGGCTACTCTTCTTGAGTAGCCATAGATAAACCATAGGTAATAATTAATAAGACCAAGGAAAGATCTCAGCTCAATTACCTTGGTCGGGGCTTCCCATTCCATGATCGCCTTGATCTTAGACTCGTCCATTCAGAGTTTGCCATGTCCAATAATGTGTCCAAGGAAAGGCACCTCCTCCTTGGTGAATGCACACTTCTCCTTTTTCACATACAATTCATTCTCCTGTAATACTTGAAACACGGTACATAGGTGCTTAGCGTGCTCTTCCAGAGAGTTGCTATAAACCACAATGTCATCCAGATACACCACCAAGAACCAATCCAAGTAAGGATGAAAGATCTTGTTTATGAGTGTTCAAAATATTACCGGGGTGTTGGTTAGTTTGAATGGCCTTACCAACCATTCATATGAGCCGTAGCGTGTAACACAAGTTGTCTTTGGCTCATCCCCTTCAAGCAATATGAACTTAATAGTAGCCTTTTTGCAAGTCCATCTTTGTGTAGACCTTGGCCTTCCCAAGCCAATTGAACAGATCAGCAATCAAAGGAATATGATGCTTATTCTTGATGGTTACCTTGTTCAATGCCCGGTAGTCCACACACATCCTTAATGACCCATCGTGCTTCTTCTGGAACAATACCGGGGCACCGTATGGAGCCTTAGATAGGCGGATACAACCTGTCTCCAATAACTCCATGAGTTGCTTTCAAAGTTCCTCTAACTCTGGGGGAGCTAATCGATATGGTGCCATTGCAGGTGGTTTGGCACCAAGTTCCAGCTCTATCTTGTGGTCCACCTCCCTCCTTAGAGGTAACTTCTTAGGTAACTCAGGAGGCATCACGTCCTTATTCTCCTCAAGGACCTCTTAATGACTAGGGGATCATCACCCCCTTGCACCTCGACTATCAAGTCATCCGTCTTCATGACAACCAGGTAAGTTGGATTCCCTTTCTTTACTCCCTTAACTACTTACATGGCGGACAATTGTGTATCCTCCACGGAGTGCCTGACTGGAGTACTTGTAGTAGGTACCATGCACAGTGTCCCTCCAAGGATACACACAGAATTTAGGTACAGTATAAGGATAGCTACTACCTTCCGCATGAAATCCATCCTGAGTACAATGTCGAAGCCGTCCATCTGGACCACTAAGAAATCTGATGGGCCTTTCTAAGCACCTAAGTTCATCTCAACACCTCATGCAGTACCACTGAGGGGTTTAGCACTGGTGTTCACCGTCTTGAGCCATCCCTTATCTCAAACAACCTTGAGTTCAAGCCTCATAGCTTCATCATCAGTGATAAAGTTATGAGTAGCTCCTGTGTCTACCATTGCCTTAGTAGACTTCCCATTAATGTGTGCCTCCACGTACATTAGCCCTTTACTAGTTGTACTTGGCACTGGTCTAGCATTGAGGTCGTTAAGGAGCTGTAGACATCCCATATGGATTGGGTCTTGTTCCTTGTCAGATCTTGACTCTTGTTGCTCTACCAGGGCTGACAAGGACCTAAGTTTTGGACACTCCTTTATAGGGTGTGGACCCTTGCACACGAAGCATCCACCCCTTAGTACGAACTTCTTTTTCTTCTTTTCATACTCCTTTTGATTGAAGGATGTCTTGGAGCTACCACCCTTGTCCTCGGTTGGAGCCCTCTTGAAGTCATTCTTCTCTCCCCTACCTTTACTAGAGTTACCTTTCTCATTCTTGCTCTTTGAGCTTGTGTAGCTTCATTGATACTCGGTAAGGGACTCAGTAACGACAATCGCTTCATCTACTGAATGGGCATTTCGACATTTCACCTCTTGCTTTGTCCAATTCTAAAGCCATCCACAAAGTAGAAGAGCAATTCTTCATCAGACATATTGGGGATTTGAAGCATAAGAGTAGTGAATTCTTTTACGTATTCTGGAATAGAATTCCTATGCTTTAACTCCCTCAACTTCTTCCTTGCTTCATAGACAACATTCTCCGGATAAAAGTGTCTCTTAAGCTCCCGTTTAAAATCATCCCAAGTATCAACTCGGCATAATCCCTTTTCTATATTGGTGTGTTTTCTATGCCACCACAAACTAGCAACTCCAGAAAGGTAGAGGGTTGCGGTACGTACCTTGGCAGTCTCATCTGTCACATTGAGACCTTAGAAGTAAAGCTCCATTTGCCACAATAAGTCTCTACCTCCTGTGCATCCCTCTTGCCCTCGAACGATTTAGGCTTTGGGGGTTCAACCCTTGCCCTGTTGGTACCGTGGTAGCCTCCCCACTAGCCACAGCCTTCTTGCACAAGACGAGTTCTCCCCACAACTCATCAATGCTTTCTCGCATGGCTTGAAGCGCTTCCATCACTTATGCTTCAAATCACAACATATGTTCCTCGTTTTGGCAAGCCAATAGATCCTCCTTGAGCTAGTCAATCTCTCTGAGAACCCTCCAACGTCTCCACTGTGTGTTCGATTCGCTCAACTCTCTCGCTTACCTCCGCCACAACTTGGTCTAAAGCTACTACTTCTCATGGTCAACTTTGTCCCCTTGATTTTTTCTTTTCCATAGGAGGTACGATTTTCCTCCCATGAACTTACGCAAGCTCAGACATGTTGCTACCCTTATTTCCTTTGTTACTGGCCATGAATTTGATCTTCAATACAAAGTGCTTGACCTTAGCTCTGATACCAACTGTCACAGACTTGTCTCTTACGAACACTCGTGCGGCACTTAGCTTCTCGTCACCCCTTAAGAACTAGCCAAATTAGCCTCTCAAACCAAAGACTCAAGAGAATGCGTAAGGAAAAAACTTTGTATTGAACTAAAGAGAACTTTACAAAGGAGATTACAAGGAGAGCTTATAAGAGAGAACTCAACTCTTGGATGCCAAATGAGCAAATGGCACCTTCTATTTATACTACTCAACCTCCCTCCCTGAGGTTTTGAGATTCTACCATGTGTCCTTGGATGGATGGTTGAGATCGAGTCTCTAGAGAGTTCCATAAGTTTCTACATTTTGATGGAAACTCCCCTAAATCCTAGAGTTCTCCAGAACTCTCCATACGTTCCTACACTATCCTAGTCTTCTCTAGAATTCTCTACACAATTCTATATATATCAAGAAAATTCAAGAATGTGTAAGAATATACAATAGAGCTCTTAAAAATTCTAGAGGTGACACATGGCTGGCATCTTTAATTTTGAAAGTACACTTTCAAGTAACTAACTAAGGCATTACTTGAAGAAAGAGGCTGATAGATCGAGAGAGAGAGAGGGAGAGATTGGTCACTTCAAAAGTTAGTTTATTCCTGCATCAAAAGAAACCTTGCTTCTAAATTTTAATTAGAAACCTCATAAGCTCCTTAGGAGCCATGACCTATTTTTAGAAACACTCACCAGATCATATTCCTCGTGGTCCTAAATGTAAGACTCAGTTGACTTTTTATTAGGAAAGATTAAGGAAGCTAAATAAATTACTTAATCGTATTATATATTGTATATAATTAGATTATACTACCTCCGTTCCTATTTATAAGACCCAGTTGACTTTTTTGGAGAATCTTGGAAAAATCCTAAGAAAGCTAGTTACATTACTTTAAGATATTAAAATTTATCATTTTTCTTCAAATTATGTTGTTTGACTTATGAACTAATATATAATGTAATAAAATATTATATACGATATGATTAAGTAATGTAATTAGCTTTCTTAGGATTTTTCTAGGATTTTCCAAAAAAGTCAACTGGGTCTTATAAATAGGAACGGAGGGAGTGAGTATCATTTTATAGACTATCACATTAATACCGTATGGTCATTAAAATTTTATCAGGTATTTTTCTGTATGTACTATGTTATGATATCAAGTCATATATAATGTGCTGGTCTTCAATAAATAATTCATCATCACTTTCGGGCTCAGGACGTATGTGACAAATAAGCACAAGGGAAGACGGGCAGGGGATCGAATTGGGTTTAATTTATTTTTGTGAGAGAAGGCGATCAATTTTTTTACCAAAGTTCTGTTCAAGCGGACATGATCTCTCTCTGTTTTTTTTTGCCAACGGACATAATCAGTAATATAAGGAGTGAGGAGTATGAGATGATATAGCATTACCAGTAAGTAATTAAAATTCTCAAGAATATAAATTGAAGAGAGATACAGTGACTTGAGGAGCAGTGGAAGTATGTTTGGTTTGGTTTGGTTCGGTTCAAATGAAAGCAAGGTAAATAATCAGATTGACATTATTAAAAGCAAATATTGATCCTGATGTGCAGGAATGGGTCAGTTGAGGAGGTGAAAAAATCTAATTAATGTAGGAAATTAGAAAAAGCTTACGTGTTTGATGATGATGATGATGATCATGAACAGTAATGATAGATAAAGTTGCGTGAAGAGGCAATAATGTGATGAATCGCTTTGGTCGATCAGGCATTGGTGGAACCTGGAAACAATAATATTCATTAGGGGAACATAATAGCGAATAATGAAGGCAAAAGAAAATGTGAGAGGAATCATTATACACCTCTTAAAACCTCAGCAACAGTAGCGGCGTTTATGGTTTTTTAATTAGCTGGATGAAAGCTTTATCGTCTCTCCCACGTTGCTGTTGCGGCGCTTTCATTTATTAATTAATTAATGTCACGTATGTCCTCAGCTCCCTCGTAATATCATCAACACTTGAATCGGCTGGCTCCCCACTTTTTCGTCGCTTCTTCAATTCTCTCACGCAAACCTAACGAAGTTGTGGTTAATAGGGAGACCAAAAGCACATAAACAGAGCAGTAAGAATTTAATTAAAGCGAAGAAAGAGATGGTCCCATACTATAAAGTAACAAGAGTAAGAACTGAGAACTCCAGAAAAAAGGCAGAAGCTGTATAAATGTGGAACTCACACCAAAACCATACAGAAGCATGAGGAAGGGAAGAGAAGCCAAAGCAGGTCCTTCTCCTGATCTTTTGCTATGTTTCCCTTCTCGACCTCATTGGACTCTCATGCCCAAACCCATTTGCAGCCCCGGTAGGTCTTCCGAATCCAACAACCGCCGCCGCCACCTCAGCAAATCAGCCACTCTGCTTTGTGCCAAGGCTAAGTCAGCCGCCTCCGACATTGCTGAACCTTCTTCCCCGAAAGTCACTTGTGCCGGACAGATCAAGGTTACACAAAGCAGCTCTGCCTGCGGCAACTGGCATTCCATGATGGATGATGTAGACAAGATTCATGATGATGGGAAACTACGGAAACGCACTAACTGGGCCCAGTCTTTTGGTTTCAAAAGGGAAATCATGCAGTTCCTCACCTGTTTACGAACCTTACGATTTGACTTGCACTGCTTTGGATCATTCCCTTCTCGGGAAAACACCACCGACGACGATGACGAGGAGGAGGAGCAGGACGAGGAAGGGTACCGGGAAAATCACGTGGGTATAGAAGAAACTAGCGATGACGCTACGAGGGCTGTATTTTCCAAGTGGTTTATGATGCTTCAGGAGAATCAAAACGAAGTTTTTGACAGAGAAGGCACGAGGAACAAAGACAATGGAAGCGATGATGGATCCATTGCTGAATCGGGTGTCCCTCCACCAAATGCATTATTGCTCATGCGCTGTAGGTCTGCCCCGGTAAAAAGTTGGTGCGAAGATAACGAAGAGCAAGAAAAGGAAGACAAGGCGTGCGCAGAAGAAGGTAAAGAAAAAGTTGAGCAAACCGATATGAAGTTGTTGATGGAGAAGCAGTCGAATAAAGAGAAGATGGTGGTTATGAGATATGACTATGATTTTGACAGGATGTCAACGGATATTGCGAAAGAATCATGGATTGTTGGCCGCCTGAGAGATACATTATCAAAAAGTCGAAGTTGGAAAAGATAAACACCCACAACTTACGGCTCTCTCTTCTCGGTAATATAAACATAAATATAATCACACACACACACACACTATTATTATTAATAGCGCATAATATTTTGAAGCTAGTATTTCCTGTTTGTGTCAGCCCTCCCACCAAAATTACCTTGGTGTGACGATTGGGGAATGTAACAATGACTGGATATCTATCCCCAGATTTAGAATACATCAATAATCATTAATGACATAACGTACGTGGTATGTGTACAGCATTTCTGATATGCCTTCGCAACTGCCCTGGGAAAGACATTTGCCATGGCGGTAGGAGCTTCCATTCTGTGTTACGATTATCGTCCTTCAAGCATACATGTGGATGTAACGTTTATTATCACCGTGTCTGATCTATTGGTTATGTTAGGCCTGCTCAATTGCCAAACATATTACTCCTTGATGTTGTTCATAACAACTATAACTATTTTCCAAAAACAGTTAAATGTTTATAATCATAGGTTACTTGTAACCTTCTCAAATATTTTTAGAGAATGATCTCTTTATATATTTTAAAAGAATACCAGACCCAAACTAATAATATCACAAATATAAATAATTATGACTTAATTAGTCATTTGTAACATTTTAAGTCTAAAAGTACATAAGATATGAATGAACAAAATTTTATACCGTATAAATGACTCAACTTCAACTAATCCAGTGATGATAAGATTTATTATGGTGTTCTCAACATAATTCTGTATGTAATCACATCATGATATATTAACTATCACTATTGTGAGACTTGCTCATGACAGATGAACTCTCAATTTTATTAACTAAATTTTCTTTATGATGACCATCTCTACTAATTCACATATTAATATTTCCTTATGTCTAAAATACCAATGACATCTCAACTTAATATAGACATTAAGTATCATGAAATTATAGGAGGAATTTTACATGATATTGGAGGAAATACCTTACTAAATCAATCCCTTCTTCATAAATAAATTTCAGCAAACAACTTTATTTGTATTACTTAATATTGCATATTAGCAACTTTACAAATATATATATATATATATGTTGTTGTTAGCCCTGAAAACTCGCTTACCTATCATGAACTAATATCTCTATTTAGAATTTATGATCATTCTAAATATTTATATTCTAATCAATTCATATAAGTACACCACGTAGTCATTATGAATTGCCAAATTTAATTACCATTGGTGTCAACTTTATTTGTTGATATATTAAAACTCAATAAAGTGAGTGCCATCTAGAACCAATGTTTTATCATAATTAGAAGTAGCAATCCCCATGTGTGACCATTATCAATGATTTTGATGACTCCCACTAATTTTGGCATTCCTAAAAAAATATTTGGCATTTTTTAAAATACTACATGACTTGCAGAAATATAATGGACAATACACTTTGGAAATGTCTTGCAGGTTTGCTCCAACACTAGCAATACTTGCTTGTCAGTTGCCTTGTTGCAAAATAGCACTATAGATATGGCTATTAAAAAATGCACAAGATGGGTTACTGGTTTTGGTTATGCTCTAAGTTCACCCGTGCAAGAATTACACAATCGAATTTTGACTCACCAGGTGAGGTTACATAATGTTGAAACCGATCATTGCTTGATACAAAGACCAAATTACACCCAAAATTGAAGTCCTTGACATCTTCTCCATGAAGCATCTTGAGTTGAAGCCGAGCCTCAAACAGAGCCCTACCCACCTCCTCATCCAAACGATTCTCTCTCAGTAGCATTTCATAGTCTTGAATTGCAGCTTCCCATCTTTCCAACTACACGCCAAAATGAGAATAAATAGGTTAACAGAGAAACCAAGGAGACAATAGAAGATAAGACTATTGAAGAAGAAATTAACCCACCTTGGCATTGCAATATGCCCTCCTTAACCATGCCTTGCTAAAGCTAGGGTGAACTGCAAAGGCTGCACTACAATCTTCAATCGCTTTCTCAAATTGGGCTTATAATGACATGCTGCCCTGTTGCAGAGCAGAACTGAGCTGCATGGATTGTGCTCTAGTCCTTCGTTGTATGCAACACGTGCTTCTGTATATTTGGATGCCTTGAACAGTAAGTTTCCACTTATTCTGGCTAATGAGATTGCTTTGGCCCTCTTTACCACTGTACTCACCTCTTTGTCACTTGGATCAAGTTTAGCTGCTTGCTCAGCTGCTGTTATCGCATCCTCAAACCTGTTCACCCGGAACAATCAAAATCAACTTGGAATCATACCAAATAGAAAGCACTAGAAGACTAAAGCCAACAATTTCCTTATTTTGGTTCTAAGTGGCTCTGCCATCCGAACACCAACCACTCATCAGATGTGTACCATCTATGAGCTATTAATCATAATGTTAGTTTCTGGAAAACTTCATGAGGTTTTGTGGAAAGGAAAAGACATGCTTTAGGTTTATTTTGGGTTTCTTATTCTCTAAAGATGATGTTCAAAGTGTACAAGTAATTTTTAAAACACTTGAACATGTAAATAAAAGGTTTTAACCAACCTGCCAATTGCCAAGTAAGCCTGCGTGCCTATCGTAAACAGATAAGCACTACGAGCTAGTCTAAACAACTTGGTGCACCAATTAATAGCAAATTTGGGCATTTTCTCATAGGTAGCATATGCCTCTTGATGTATGAAGAGCTTAAGTAAGGCTTCTGCTTGCAACGCTTAAACCTGTAGCGCATAAAAACATTTTAGTCTGGGTAAGGCGAAAGATGCTGATAAAGCCATCATTCACGCACGACATAGGCATGAGAATTCTGTTAAGACTAATGATACTAACTTGAGGACTTGAATCAGCTCCTATTGACATGGCAGACTGAGTTTCCTTCAGTATAGCATCCCAATCTTTGATTTTCCTTGCTTCGATGCATTTTTGAAGGTGATTGCGAAGAGACTGAGCTTGGAAGGTGATTGTAGAATCAAAATCTGGGGTTGGGACATTGCAACTTAGTGCCATTTTTGCTTCTCCCAATCTACATCTAGAATCTCAAATCTATTAAGAAAACGAATTAAAACTCAGGTATCAACCGCATACTAATCTAGGCAATCGAATGAAGCATGTCATGTAAGCATTAACCAAACTAATCAAGGAGTACCTGAGATATATGGTTGCCAAACGTTGACGGGGTCTGCTATAAGAAGGTTCTAATCGGATATAGCTTCCTGGCATGCAACAATTGCTTCTAGTAAACGGCCCAATCCTATCAAAGCCGCACCCTTATTGCAATGAAACACTGCCTTATTTGAATCAATTGTAATGGCTCACTCATATAAGTACAGAGCCTCTTTAAATTTCCCTTGCTTATACACTTCATTTCCATTTGTCTTCAACACTTCAGGGTCTACTCTGTTTTTGGGACTCCGAAACTGCGCTAGCCATCAGCACTCTTCCTCATAATATTCCCCATTACACTTGTGTTGGTATGAGATTTGACTGGTGAGTTCATCCTATCTTTATTCTTATGAACACTTTCATAACTCCTATTTCTAGTTCCTGGGCTGTTATTTACAAGCAAGTTACCAGGAAGTTTGAGGGGAGACTTATGCTCGTTTTCTCGCTGGTAATGCGTGCTTACCCTAGCAAGCTCCGACGTAATTTTTCAGTAGGTTGTGTTGCTGTTGTTATTCAACTTGTGGTGTTGCTGAATCTTATATACAAGCAAGTTACAAAATTTGAGGGGGGGACTTAATGCTCGTTTTCATTGACTTCGTCGCATTAGACATGTTTCCCGCCCCTAATTAGTAGGCTTCGTCGCATTCTCTCGTTATGTCTTTTATTTTTTATTTTTAAATAAAGACGCGTGCTTTCAATTCACACAATTTCCTACTTCTCTCTTGCATCGCTCTATTCTTATCCCATGAGACCACCATCCCCACTATTGCCCTTTCTATTATCCCATTATACTATAACTATATTCTACTATTCTTAAGCAACCCTCTAAACTCTCCGCCTCCCATTCTTAATTCACTAAACAAACCAAGGCGCTACAAAATTCATCACCGTTTCTTTTAAATTCTTAATATGGCATTTGACAAATGAAAAAAAATTCGTAGTATGGCAGTTTGTTTTAGAACTGATATGAACACCCCATTTTTTCCGGACACCACTCAAGAAATATAAAATTTAAATCATTTCAATTAATGATTATTAATGCCCACATTAGTAGTCATTTAAAAGGGAAAAAAAAATTAAAAAAATATAAAATAAAATACAAAAATAAATCATCTCACTTAATGATGATGGATACCTATATTAGTAGTCATCTTAAAAATGAAACAAAAATATAAAATATAAAAAAATCAAAAAAAAATCTCCCAATTAATGATGATTGATGCACACATTAGTTGCATCATAAAAGGGAAACAAAAATTAAAATTAAAAAAAATACAAAAATAAATCATCTCACTTAATGATGATGGATGGCCACATTCATAGTCATTTTAAAAGGGAAAAAAAAATAAAAAATATATAAAAAACGAAAATAAAAATCTCCCAATTAATGATGATTGATACCCACGTTAGTAGCATCTTACAAGGGAAACAACAATTAAAAATAAAATAAAAAAATAAATCAACTCAATTAATGATGATGGACGGTGACATTAGTATTAAAAGAGAAACAAAACTAAAAAATATATTAAAAAAAGAGAATAAAAATCTCCCAATTAATGATGATTGATAGTCATTTTAAAAGGGAAATACAAAAAATTTAAAAAAATAAAAAAAATCCACCTAATTAATGATGATAGTTGACTAGATTGGAAATCATGTTAAAAGGGAAATTTAAATTAAAAAACGAAAAAAAAAAAAAAATAACAAGGAAATGTATTTCATATTTTTGATGATGATTGATTTGGGATCATCATTAAATCGAAAAATAATAATAATAATAAAACAAACACTAAAAGAGAGAGCATTCATGGGTAAAACCCTACACTCAAGGCTATAAATAGAAAACAAAATTGAGCGAAAGGGGGAGAAGAGAGGGGTGAGTCAAAAGGATATAGAAGAATTTGGTGAGTAACACTGATCCTGGGACTATGAAACGTGTGTCCTGGGCAGCTCCTTCTGTGGGATGGATTAAAATTAATGTTGATGGGGCTTGGTGTGTTAGAGGGCATATGGCTGGGTGTGGCGGCATAGCACGTAATCATGATAATGAAGTTATGGGTGGTTTTATGTTCAATATTGGGAGGGGTAGCATTCTGCATGCTCAAGTGTGGGCAGTGGTGATGGGCTTGAAGAAAGCTTGGGATTCAAATTGGAAGAAGGTTGTTCTGGAAACTGATTGTCGGGAGGTTCTGGATCTTATTACAAATGGATGGGGAGAAGATCATCAGGAGGCAATGTTGCTGTCAGAACTTATAAGCTTTCTAGAGCGTGATTGGGAGATTCGTTTGGAGTGGTGTGCTCGCGATGCTAATGGCGTGGCTGATAGATTAGCAAAGGAATCGTTATCTATAGCTGATGGCTATTTTCCATTCCGAGAGGCGCCAGATTTCTTGTTTGAAGCTTTAAGAGCTGATGCTACTGCCCCTTTAGTTTAGTCTTTTTTCTTTGTTCTGTTTTGAATTTCTCTTCAATAAAAAAGAAGAAGAAAAGGAAACGAAAATATTGAGAAAGAGTCAGTAAGAAAAGGCCTGACTACATACTTCTTTCATGAAGAAATAGTAATACATCTTTTAACTGTGAAGATGTATGATGTGTGGCATGTTTTTATCCAATGGTTTCTATAGTTTGATTGACCTTATCCTCTTACTTTTTGCATCTATTACACTCCTTCACTTCATCTTTCTTTTTGGAGCATCATAGGTACACGCTTTCATTTTTGCTTCCATATTGATTTATTATAGCCACCAAGTTTGTTTCTTCCCATTATGTATTAATGCTCGGTATTTTAGATGAAAGTAGTGTGGTTGCTCCCCGTAAATTATGAACTCACTTTTATAAATCAAATAAAAATAAAAAAATCTTTTCTTATAAAAAAATAAATATAAGTGATTTCTATTTTTATGCTATGGGAGGTTTTTAGAACCTCCACAAACATAAAAATGATTATTCTTCCGTGTGTGGTTATTAAAACCTCCGCAGGGAGTTTAATCCAAGATATTTTATTCTTTCTTTAAAATAAAAAATAAAAACCAAATAAAAAAGTTATTTTCTTGAAAAAATTACATAAACATTTTTTCTAGAAGATACAAACAAAGTGCCACACATTTTTACCCCTCGAATTACGTGAACTTTAATCCCTCTTAAGGTCCTGCTCCTAAGTCAAGTTCAACTTTGTAAATAAAAAAAAGTGTTTCCCTTCATTGTTTTCCCTTTATTTCAATTTTTGTAAATAGGCGTCCCTTTTTTATTTTGTTTGCACGGTTAATTATTTTTTTTGTAAATATTATTTTATTAATTTCCTTTTTGAGTAATTAAAATAAATTTAAAGGCCATATATTTTTAAATAATTGACTTAGGGTAACCATTCTTGTGAATGAGTGCTGTGGGGTGCTTAATGTAACACCTTCCCTTCATAGTCTTTACCTTACCATATGACAGCTATTGGAATCACTAGTTATGACTTTAAGTTGGGAAAATAAGGGGAAATTTTTTCACTTTATCACTGTACTATTCATTTGCCCCTTAATTTCGATCAACTTTAAAAAATCATAACTAATTCTATAAAAATAGGAATGTTGTGATTCCAAGCTCATTTGGAAGCTCTCGACATCCTCTATAAGGTAAAACTAATCTCATTCGATGATTACCTAGCATCATCCACGTTCAACCCCTCAAAGTTGCACTATTCATATGGTTAATTTGGCACTATTCATTTGGTCATTTTTCCATTTTTCAAGATTTTTGGCCTAACTTTGGGAAGGCATAACTTATGCTATAAAACTCCAAATGACATGATCTACCACTCTATTTACAGCTAAAAATATCCTCTTTTAGCGTGCAAAGGCTTGGGGTCAGATAGGTCATTTGTTTAAATCATGGGCAACCCAATTTCAGGCCCAAATAGCCAAAAATAAGTGCCAATCTAACCATATTACCTTGCTATGCTATTTTTCCCTTTTCTCATAATTCTAACGTCACACGGACATCATGACGGC
>JBAGKO010000011.1:3771046-3809690 GCA_037177275.1 Acacia concinna
TCAATATTAATAGTGTTGGAATTTGAAACTTCACAATTTGAAACATGATGTGAAGAAGCTGCAACACTTTCTTGACCACTAGCAATTGGGCCTACACATTTTTTTTTAAAAAAATACGGTTAACCGTGAGCCCACCGGTCCAAACCGCCACGGGCTGACCCCATATGAGTTCGGGCCTAAAAGATTCGCTAAAAAATGGTCCCACTTTTTCTAAACCCAAACCACCCATATTTCGGTTTGGGCGGGTTCGGCCCACAGTTAAAAACCATATTACCGGCTCTACGCTCCCATTGCCACCTCTCTGGAGATGAGATCTGCTAGAACTTCTCTTGACAGACAACGAGTGGGACGATCTTATCGATTGAGCACACATATTTGCATCAAACACTCGATAAGATTCATTCATCGGATCATCTTCTTAATCAATTCCACATGTTCTATCATCATGACCCAACTTTCCGCATATAAAGCAAAATTTTACTAACTTTTCATACTTCACCTTTACCTTTGCATCTGGTAGTCTATTTGGTCGAGGGACTTTAAACATTGCAACCAAAGGGATAACAATATCTATTTCTACCCTTGCTCTTAAGAAATTTCTCTCTCTAAGATGCTCTTTCTCAATATTTTCAACCTCAATGACTCTTCCAAGACAGCTTGCCATGGCTTGGATGTTTACTGCCATCTTGCCCTTTGGAGGGATATTATGAAACTGGACCTAAAAACGATATTTGTCTATTTGTACCTCACTATCACACAAAAAGGGTTTTTTTCTTTCAAGGCATAGAATATGTTGCCTCACCACCCAAGGGCAATCTTCCAACGCCCTCTTCGCATCTTCCTTGTCATCAAAAGAAAACGAAAAAAGGTTAAAGCCCAGTATGTTCACTTCCATTCTACTTTTCAGTCTCCACGCTGCCCCAGATTGTTCCCGTACAACACCCAAGCTGATTTTCACATCCAAGATAACTCTTCCTTCCAGAAGTCTTGGATCTCTCAGTTCCCCCTTTCCATTGCATGTGGAACCTTACTTAACCCTTTCGACGCCATTTCGATTAATGCTTCACTATGCACACACTCTCTGAACTTAGTTATTAAACACTGCAGTACACTGACTGAACCCACCCAGAGACGGATGAGAGGCTTATCTTAGAACCAGGATAAACCCTGAGAGACTCTCAAGACGAGAGATCCGAAATTCCCGAGTTTGCCTAATAGGTGCCCACTGCCGCTTCCCCTCTCCTTTTGCTTTCTTAACTAGACGAGCGGATGACAGTTTCGCTCTAAATTCTTCAAACCAGAACGATTTGGGGATGATGACACATACATGGTTGGATCACACTCAACAACACTTATTATAACGGACGTGCATATTATATCTTTCTCTCATTCTCGATCCTAAATTATCTGAAGTCGGCTACTTTAGCAAATCGATTTGTTCATGTGTTGGAAAGTCTTGACGGAATATTATATTTGGGTTCTCACAGCCAGCCAGTTTTATACGATCTATATATATAGAGTACTATATGTGATAATACGTGTTCACACAGACACCGTTTAATATACGAGTATGTAGTTGTTAAATTAAAGCAGAGCTTCGGGATCCATCACTGAGATTTTTAAAACCAGCTTTGATTTTATATCGCATATTTTTCTCATCCTGCCACGTCAGGCTTCGTCCTTTTATCCTTATTGTTAAAGTGAAACACGACCACACCCGATCATATCATTCGAAGAATCAAATAATTGTGCTTTTAAACATGATACAGACATTATTGAGGCTTAATTTCTACGGTCTATTCCTGCTATATGAAATTATGATACCGTAATTTCAAGTCCATCACACGGTGCCCACGTCAATTTTCTTAACACAATAAACCGCTAAATATAAAACACCAACAATTTCTTTGGGTTTATACCCATAATTAATCATAGTCATTCATAATGTTAATATGTTGAAAAAGGTTAATATACACGGTGCTACCCCGGGGCTGGCTCAACGATGATAGGGGGTGGGGATCTGAGCAGGTTTCAGATTTTTTTTTAAAAAAATAATTTTTCGAGTAATAATATATACTGAGTTTAATTTTTATGATCAAATCAATATTAGGTGTGTTTGGAATATTAGTATGAAAAATAACTTATTTACAATTAAAAAGTCAGATGGTATAATGTAATTTATATTTAGATTGACGGTAATATAAGTTACTTATCTAAAAGTGAAATTTGTTTGGTTGATATATTAAAAGATAACTTTTGATTAGAAATTACTAAAAATGACATGAATCATATTATATGTTGTGTTATATAATGTTATATATTAGTTCATAAGTCAAACAAAATAATTTAAAGAAAGATAATGAATTTTAATGATTTAAAGTAATGTAATTAGCTTCTTAAGATTTTTTAAATAAAGTCAATCAAGTCTTATAATTAAGACATAAGAGAGTATATATTATATAAAAATATATTATGATATTTATGTGAGTAAGTTATAACAAGAAAAAAAAAATTCAAAAAAAAAAGTTAATCATTAAGATAAGTAACATATTCTCACCTAAAGAAAAAAAAGTAAGTAATGGTTCATAAATCAAATTATCCAAACCTGTCTAACCAAACACACACATTAAAACAAATGTTGCCCACGTCGATCGGATTTGGGACAAAATCTTCCAATTTAGGCTCTGAATTGGATAACACACACATTGTGGTTGTATACTTAGCTTGTATACCAATAATCCCGGGGTCGGGATCATATAAACCAGAGCTCACAATAAATCTGTGCACGTGCATCCACTCCTAACCTCTAATAATGACTCACGTCGAATTGGAACCTTGAGCGCGTACGTCATCTTCTCAAGTCTCAAATTAACAGTAGTATAGCAGTAGTAGTAGTAATATTTAACTTCGATAAGGCAGGCAGATTAATTAATTTCACTAGGTGGCACCCTTTATGCAATGTTCGCTCCTACATAAACTGCATTGATATCTCTGCAGCGCTAATTAATCAATCGCCTCAAGCCAACGACCCTCCTCAAAGTTTTCTGTCACGTTTAAATACTCCCCATCAATTAACTAAGGTAGTTGATTTAAGCAGCTAATCTAGCAAACACGGGAAATGAGATTTAAGCACCTAGTTTGAACAATTTTCTCACTTCGTATAGGTGCATGGGGAAAAATCGTGTAGTTGATTGTGTTACAGCATATTTTATCAATTAAAAAGGACAGCATAGTCAATCAAACAGAAATAGACCAAATTAATTAAATTTTCACAAGAATACTGCATAATGAGATTTGGGAGCATTCGTCCAAAGAACTCCCCTGCGTATTAAAATGTGTGGCTCATTCAGAGGCCACGATAGAGTTGAATTCCGTATTTAATATTAATAATATTAACGTACAGTACCCTGAAATGTGCATGAATTGTGACCGTTCAGTGCAATTAAAGAAAGTTATGCATGCATCAACGTCAAATAAGTAATGTGTGGATAATCAGTATTCATATTGTTGCACCATCCAATTGGTTCCCGAGAAAAAGAGATATTTGGGTAAGCTAATTTTTTTAATCCTCTGTACTGTACATTAAGTGAGACCGAGGGACTGCTGCCTACTGAGGGGGACAGATGATAGGAGAATTTTAAACAGTACATGCAGGTGGTGGCACTTATGGCTGGTATGTTCATATTCGCCGTGAAAGCTAACCCGTACGATTTGTCAAAATCCCAAACTAGTTAGCTCAGAGAAAACGAAAAGAAAACAGTAGTGTGTTTTGCTTTTCAGTATAAACTATACAGTATGTGTGGCTTGTTCCTCCTCATCTTTACTCTTCTTTTTAAGATGAGATGAGCAGAGAGAGCTAAAACATCTAAATTGTCAAGATTTAATGTAGACGGTTAAGATTTTATTTTATTTTTTAAAAAAAATTATTTCATTGTATAGATAATCTAAAATAAAGGTAATTTTCTAACTAATTTTTTTTTAAAAAAATAATTTTTCATACAAAAATCGCATTCTAAAAAATATAATATGTGGACTGTTTAGATTAAATCTGAACCGTCCACTCTCTGCTCATCTTTTTAGTCCCGAGAATGTGCCTGTGGCTTGTATGTGGGTGCGTATAAGCTGCGTGCTAATGACATCCCTTTCTCACTGTCTGTCTCACGTTCAGTTTGAGTTTGACCCGTGGCCTCCCATATGGGCTTTCTCTTTTGAGTTCTCTCACTACTGGCATGGCGACCCCACCACCCCTTAGCTTACCCCTCTCCAGAGGATCTTCCATAGGTTTCTCTTAGCCCTCTTTTTCCGAGCACAAAAGCTTTATTCACCACTCTTCTCCCTTTTCCCCCCCTCTGAAAATGAAACCCTAAAGTTTATCAGCCACCCACCAACAAGATCGAGGCTCGTGAGATCCCCCTCTCCCCTCAACCTCCCTACACTCATCATCATCGTGATCTATATATGCCTATCCTCTCTCCGTCTCTCCTTTTGACGCCATCCCTCTTCTCCGACTAAGACAACCAAAAGATTTGCTTCCCCTGCAGATCAGGGATTCCAATATATACCGCCGTACCTTTTTCCAGAAGAAGCCTATTTCTCCATTCCATTTCATGCCTTCTTCTCCTTCATCATCCCCCACGTCTCCGCCTGCTTCTCCTTCCCCTTCCCCTATCTAATTCCTGCATATTTTGATTAGCTTAATTTGCAAGCCATGGATTCTGGGAATAGTGGAAGTATCTCGTCTAGCGGGGATGAAGAGTATGATTCCCGGACTGACATGGTTCCTCCCTTCCTCAATCCTCACCCTTCCTTCGGTTCTTTCCCTTTTCTTTCTCATCACCATCACCAAACCCTCCCTCCTCATCCTCCTCCTCCTCTCTTTGATCTTTCTCCAAATTACCTTCAATCTCTCTCTTCTCAAACCCACCAGCTCAACTCTAATCCCACTCCTTTCCTGAATTTGGACACTGGTGCTGATTCTCAGGACCCTCGATCCGAACCCAATTGCACTGCTCCAGCAGTTTCATCATCGCCGGCAGCAAAGCATTCTGCGTTAAGCACGGACCCGTCGCTGCAACTGCGCTCGCTCCACGATGATAATGCTCCAGTTTTGGCGCCGCCTCCAGCCAATGCAGTACGGAACCCAAAGAAGCGAACCAGAGCATCAAGACGAGCACCCACCACCGTTCTCACCACCGACACCTCCAATTTCAGAGCCATGGTTCAAGAGTTCACCGGTATCCCCGCCCCTCCCTTCTCCGGAACCTCCTACTCTCGTCGCCTCGATCTTCTCACGTCTTCCTCCTCCTTGCGTTCCTCCGCTGCTGCTTCGTCTCACCTGGACACCGCCACCGCCACCACGCCTTCCTTTTACCCTTTGCGTCCTTTGGTTTTATCTTCCACTTCATCATCTGCTCCTCCTTCTTCAACATTGATGTTACACAATCACGGGGCCAATGCAGTAGCTTCCACCACCGCTGGTAACATCCCCTCGACCTCCATTAACTACCAAACTGAAGTGGGTGCACCTTATAGCCACCCGCAAAACATGCTGACCATGCAAATCCTCCCATTCCAAACACCCACTCTTCACCCCTTGAACAATCCCACTCTTCATGTTGGATTTAGTGCCAAGTCTCAACCGAGTCCATCAATACCTTCCTTAGAGGACCAGTTGGGCATGGGTCATGCTCATATCATGAGTTCTCACCCCCATGTCAGTAGTTCGGAGGCCGAGGGTATGGCACTGGGTGGCGGCGGCGTAGACCATGATATCGGAGGTCATGCTAACAAAGATCAGTTAAGGTCCTTCCAAATCGCTGCTCCCTGCAAACTCAACTTTGCCGGCACTTCTTCCTCCTCCGCCGCCTTCAACTCCGACAAGAACTTGGAAAATACGTCTACAAGAGGGGAAGGGAACGTTGATTCCTGGATTTGTTCCTCCGATTAGCAGGATTCATGTGATCACTAATGAGTCGTGATCAACAGTACAGAAGTGAATCATTACAGCGTAGAATTGGATGCGGCAATGAATTATCATCATCATCATGTTGATCGTAGTGCAGGTGCTGGTGCTGGTGGTTAGCATTTCTAGCAACCTTTCTCTTTCTTACTTTCTTTTCTTTTTTATTTATTTTTCCTTTATTTAAAAGCATATATATATATATATAACCGAGTAGTATAAATTAATTTCCATGGTTAAGATACGTACTCTTTTTGCATTTATCCGTGATCGTCAGATACATGTTTTTAACCTTGAATGGATACCGCTAATGGAATAATAGAGGGAATAACGAAGATGCACGTTAGTTGGCTCCATACATAATGACAGCACCTTATTCATTAGCAGAATACAAACCATGGTAACAGTAATGATCTGGTTTGAGTTGTACAGAGGTAACTAGAGAACAGTGTGGAAGCCAGAGTTGACGCGGTCGGTTTTGCTAAAATATAATCTGCGCCAACTAAAAAATGGCCGATACATAAGAACTGTTCCTCGTACGGATGCCCTGTGGAGAAGAATGTACAAGTGGGAAAAGAATGACGAGGCGGGTGACTTTGGGGAGAAGAGGAAAAATAAGAAAATAAAAAGACAGGAGGGAGATTGGGGGGAGAGGGATTGAAGCAGATCAGAGGGTAGAGAGACATAGGGTAGAGGTGTCGCAAGTTGCGGGCAATTCATGGGGAGGCCACCCCTTGTCTGTTGGGTTAGAGTTTGCTTTGTGAATTTGTGATTGTGTTCTAAGGTCCCTAGTCTCCGCCTAATTAAGTTAAGTTGCTCATCAGTCATTACACATGCGCCTACGCTCTACCTAGTCTCGTTCTTCTTCGACTATTCCTTACGTGACCCTTCACTTCTGTCCTTATCATCTCATTTCCTAACCACCGAAACTGCCTCTTTAATTTGTCCTCCCCCCTTGCTTTATCATCATATTTTCACATTTGTTGCACAGCAAGACCCTGAAGATACTACGTAGTACCTACAACACAACCGATTTAATAATAGACCTCATATTTTGGTTGCGGTGTTATCTATTATATTGGCCCTAGCTTTCTTAGAACCTCTACTCGATCTATTGGTTGTCAATATGCTGCCCTCCCTCCTGGCTTCTAGGGTTTTTAAAAACCAAACACAAAAATCTGAATCCCAAACTTGAGGTTTCGCTGTTATTATTTCATTTCAATGGTTTTTAGTAAATTGAAAATCCGGTAAAAAAAAAACCATAAGATAAATAACATTCTTACATGTGTGTGTCAATTATCTCATAATTAATCAAGCTACTATTGTTTATTTTTCAATCGAACTTTTTCTTAAGAATTATACACACACAATCCTTTATATTTTGGATCAAACTGGTTCTGCCTAAATTAGGCTTAGTAATATCTTTTACCTGACACTAATCCGTTTTTTTTTTTTTGTGCTGCCTTCACCTGACATTAATCTAAATGCACTAGAAGATTGTGTGAGCCGCTTGTAAAACATGTGATCGAGGGTCTTATGATTATTTTCACTAAAATATGGGTGGGTATTACTTGAGGGTCTTATAATTAATTTAATCAGGATATGGTGTCTAAATTAAGTTTGGAGAGGATGCACAAACGGGAACTTCCTGTCAATATCAAACCGGCATTATTTACTATCCATTCCATCATTTCGTTTTGTCTTTTCCACGGCGAATGACATTTTAATTTGTTGTGGAGCAATTGGTGGCAAGATCAATGGCTCTTTTAGCTCCCATCTTTTACATATCCTTGTTTTTTTTAATATAATTGTTTTTTGATTAATACTAATTCATCAAGACGGACAGCCACACATTTGGCTGCAGAGACTGGTTCCAAAGAACCATTATATATGTGTGTGTGTGTGTGTGAATACATCGATAAACGGTGTCGTACACCATCCAGATTATACAAACTCAGGAAAGACACAAAGACTTACCATAAGATAATCGGTCACCCTAAAATACTATAAATTAAAATAAAAAATTGGCTCATACTAAAACCCTGACCTGATAATCTGGCATATAACGATCATCCTGAGAAATTCAGGACAGAACGTTCATACTCGGGAGTGCTTGGCTATTTTATTTTATTTTTAAAAATCATTGATCTGGACCAATGAAACAGGAGATCGATTTGATTTAAATTTCGCTTCATATATAACGCATTAATCAATTAATCGCGCGTGGCGGTTCTCTCTTGTCAATAAAGGGTTTTAAGGATTTCGGCTTAATTGTGGCGCAATTTATGATGAATAAGGAAGGGCAATGCTAAGTGATGATTAGTGATAAGCGGTGGGACCCGCCATTGAGTATGATCTAAGTTAAGAGTTAAATAATACAGCGCTTAATTATGGATGCCGTAAATAGACAATCAATAAATAGTACAAAGATTCATCCATCACGTTATGATTGGTCCAAATTGTTAACATATCTCATCTCATGTATCTCCGATCCGTGGCCCCAACCTGGGAAAAAAAGAAAGAAGTATGGAAGTCGTGATCCACAAGCTTAACGTCCGTTTGCAGAAAATGACACGGAGAATTAACGGGTAGTGCCTAAACGGAGTTTAAAATAGTATAACAGAACTTGCCATAGGATATAGGAATGTGTCGGTTCATATATATAGCCACTGTACTCACGAGGAGTTGAGTATGTATGTATGTATGTATCTGAATTAGTTTTTAAGAACAGACTTCAGTTCCTTCCACATATAAGATATTGAACTGGTTGGAAGGAATGAAATGTTATCAATATATTAAATTTGTTTGTAAATCATTGATAAAGAATGGTCATCGAAACATCAAATATAAAGAGGGAGAGAGGCAGGGAAATATACGAGAAGGGAGGCCAAAACGAGATAGAGAGAGAGAGAATGATGAGGAGGATGATAAGGAGGGGGAGGGAGGGGATATGAAATGATTATGAAGGGGGCAGAATAAGAGGTGGAGATGGGCCCCACTTGCCAGAGAATATTGTGGTTTTTCAGCAATCATCATCCCCTCACACCTGTGGCTGTCATCCCTATTCCCTTCCCGGTTTTTATTTCCCTCACTGTATTCAGTATTAAATAATCAATCAAAACTACTACTTCCCAATTTAATTATAAGACTCTGTTGATTTTTTTAAATAATTTTTAAAAAAATTAATTACATTATTATAAAATATTAATATTTATCATTTTTCTTCAAATTAAATTGTTTGACTTATAACTAATTTTAACTCCTAGCATCTGATATCATCGCTATTTGGGATCACATTTCATGCTATCAAAGTAATAAGAAAAAGTGTGCCCATCATCATTTATATCATTATATTGAATTTGGACGGTCTATATTTAATTTATTTTTTATTTTATTTAAAATAAATTTTTATTTTATTATATACAGAATTAAAAATAATATTAATTTTATAATTATTACTTCTCACAAAATGAATTTATAATTTACAAAATAAGAAATTTAAAATTTAAAATATGAATAGTTCATATTAAAATATGGACATTTGAAAATGATGAAAAGTTAATTGTTTATCAGTTATAACTATGATGAGCATAGAATACGGACCCATCGCTATTCAGCAGGCATCTGCAACCAATTCAACGAGCATCAAGATTAGTACTAGTATGGCAACTACACTTGAATTAATATTCACTCAGTTATTTGTTGTGATACTAGTAGTAGTGTAGTATTATTACAATCCAAACTCGTCACTGCTATTTTGTAGCATTGCTATTGTCGTTTATTTGAGAGTTGAATCACCACTCCTCAAATAATAAAATGTACTACTATATATACTCCAATATAACGAATCACCGTCATGATTTTTTGACCATCGTGCGCAGTGCATGCGCCTTCACCCTGTCATGCCAACTGCATACGAATGACTTTAAAAAATTGATCAAAATTGCTATTTAAAAAAAAAGAATTTAAATCAGTAAAAGCTAAATAAAATAAAATAAAATGCAGCTACACAGGCAAACACTGACACGCCTTGGCCTAGCATGCTCACCGGTTCTCTCTAAATCTCATCAGAGAGTCTGATGCATGCAAGAAAATGGGACACCGGACTATCCCTTTGTGACGGGTGAAAATTAATGCAAATGTCTGTTTTAATTTCAACGAAACCAGTTGGCGTATTTATTTAAATATAAATAAATTTAATCTACACCACAATTGTAAGGGGATCCTTTTCCTCTCCACTGACGTTTCCAGTCTTTTGAAAAGACTGCGGTGACCAAAAAGGACCCACTGCAGCTTTGGAAAGCCATGATTATAATTCTGTACGCGGGGGGTGTAGAATTTAAATTATGTTGCTTATGGTTGATTCTAACCTCTTCCTGGATCTTAAATAAATAAATGGGAAAATTTTAAAAAAATACATCTGTAAATTTAAAAATTTTAAAAGAAGTGTTAATATTTTAAAAAGACACTAAGGTACTATAGATCATATTGAGTTTTTTCAAATTTATTAACCTGAACAGTGACCAACACGAAGTAGCGAAAACTATTACTCTTCTTATGATTCCAATTATTCAAATAGTGAAAATTCAACACTGTTCACGTCACGGGCAGATTCATCTCTCTCTTATATCAGATGAACAGTGTCAGTGTCAAATAAACAGTGTCGATAGAGGGGGGAGAGAAAATGATCAGCACAGACTTATAAAAACCATTACTTAACTTACAAAAAGCATTACTCAGATAGCGAAATCCATTACTGTTCACATCAGCGAATTTTAAGAGGAAGAAAGAGTAATCAACATGGACTAACGAAATCCATTACTCTTCTTGCGAAAACTAATACTCAATTTGTGAAATCTACAGCTGTTCACGTCAACGAATTTAAAAAAGTCAATTTAATTATGGTATCTTAGTGTTATTTTAAAATGTTAAAATTCCTTTTAAAGTTTTTGAATTTAGGGAAGTATGTTTTTTTAAATCGTGGTTAAATAAATTAAATACTTAGTGTGCAGGTAACGCTACCCAAAAAGAAAAAAAGAATTTAACGGATCGGATTACGCAAACGATGATCGGAAGCTGACGCAAGGGAACAATTCTCCCGCGAAGTCCAATGTTTAATTGAAAAATAGAAATGATTATGGACACAACAAGAAAAAATCCTGTTAACGCACGTTTGCAATTGCCATGCCACATTTATCATTTGATGTTTCAATAATTGGGAACCAACCTAGGAGGGAACTTGTATATACTATATACCAGATGCATGATATATGTAAATACTTTTTTTTTAAAAAAAAATTACTATGGATATTCACGGACTAATTTCTTTTGAAGTGTAAAGCGCAAAGAATTTTTATTTCCCCCAATAAATAAACTTTTTAAAATTTAAACTTGTATTCTCATTTTAACAAAATGAAATAATTTATCATTTTAATCAAACACGAGTACGAAGGGTAAAGACACAGCACATCCATGTGCAGAATGATATGGATGTTCCCATTCCCGGAAATCATGGCGCGGCGTGCCCTTATAATAAAAAGCGAAATTTATAATAAGGTCTTAAATAAGAGATTTTATATTAAATAGGTCTCGTAAAATCGCATAATTACAATTAGGTTCTAAGGTTATAAATTTCTGTGCTAGGGTTGTAGATTATAACCTAAGACCTGACAGTAATAAATTCTTGAAACCTGATACTTGACTGTAATTACGCGATTTCATGTGACCTATTTGACGTAATGTCCCTTATTTAGGATCTCATTATAAATTTCCCTAATAAAAACTCTTGCCCTTCCAGAAAAACGAAAACTCTTACAGCGATCCCATTTTCTCCTTTTGTTCATGAAAAAGTCAAGAGAGATAGAATTGAATTGATGGGCTAGTAATACTAATGGAACGAGTAGATGGTGTGTTGGTTGTGGGGAGTTTTTTATGGGCCTCAATGGGCAAGGCCCAATCGAAAGGGACCCTCTCACATCATTGGTCCACTTAAACAACCCTCCTCATTTCGATTTTCTCAAAAAAAAAAAAAACCAAGGAAGTGAATAGAGTCATGGGAGTTATGAGTGAGAATTGAGAAAAAGCCTACGGCACCGAACCCAAGATCCGCTTTGGAAAAAAAAAAAAACACCCAATATCCGCAAGAAGCAATTAGAATAGTCTATGATTCACCAAACCGAATGTTACATTTCAAACTCGTGTGGCTCTTGCGCGTGGCCTTGTAGTTGGCTTATAAAATCCAGCCACTGGTGAATGAACCGCGTCAGGGTTTTTGAAACATCATGAAATGCAACTCGCTTAGCGGGAAGCAGGATTCACTATTTTTCGGGACGAAGAGAGGAATCTTAGACTCTTAGTTTCATGCAATTCTTCGTTTGTTTACCGAAAATTCTAGAATCTAGATCGTACTAGGTTGCTGGAAAAACTGTGTGGATACATCTCGGCGTGTGCATTTGAAGAAAGAGGCGATGAAAGCAGAGACGATGACTTTGGTGCTGGTGAACCTTGCTGGGATCATGGAGAGAGCCGACGAATCATTGCTGCCGGGTGTCTACAAGGAAGTGGGTGCAGCTCTTCACACCGACCCGACCGGACTGGGTTTCCTCACCCTACTCCGGTCCATTGTCCAGTCCTTTTGCTATCCCTTAGCTGCCTACCTTGCGTTGCGACAGAATCGGGCACACGTCATCGCTCTTGGTGCTTTTCTATGGGCCGCTGCTACTTTCCTCGTTGCCTTCTCCTCCACTTTCTTACAGGTACTACAACCATATACATTTGCTATTTTTTCTCGCTTTCTTTTTTTGCCTTCCCGCATTACGTTTTTTATAATCCAGGATTCCGTTGATATTAGGCTATCATTAGACTGTGCGCTTATAGTCATGGTCCTCATGGAGGTCAATTCGGGCTTTAACTGATCTTTTGAAATTGGTATGGCTGATTGCTAATATTAGGGTTATGGCCGCAATGTCTTTCTTTCTTTTAACACGGTAAAGGACCTTGTTATTAATTTCAGTATTATTCCATTTCATCTTATTGCACAATTAAGGAGGAGTAATAAATAACTTCTAAATATTGCAGGTATGTTTTAGCTTCTTAGGAGTGTTTTTTTTTTTTAAGTTTAGAAGGCAGGTATATTGTCTGAAGTTTAGAAGTGTTTTTATCTATATAAGTATGTATGAAAGATGAGTTTTGTGTCATACTTAAAAAGAAACATGATAAATTTTAATGTTTTAAAGTAATATAATTAATTTTTAAAATTTTTTTTAAAATTCTTTAAAAAAGTCAACGGGCTTTTATAATTAGGATAAGAAGGAGTATTAAAATTTGTTTGTCCCCAACAGTGACAGGCAACTCCTTTGTCGCTGTATTCTCGTGATTCAAAATAATGACCTTTTGGGAATTGGGAGGAGAATGGCAGGATCTATACTTTGATACCCCTTAAAGATTTAAAAATCAACATTCACGATGTTTAATTTTCCTGCGGCTACACAAACCTGACATTTATTTATAAAGGGGGGCCAGTAACTTTGGGTCTTGAAACTGAGCTATTATATCACAGGGTATATTTTGCTCGCTTTTGTCGTATTGAGGAGTTTCATCAAGGCTGTGGCATTAGGCTCCCTTAACGGGGGAAGAGATTTTAAAACGTCAAATAATGGAATTTATTTGTCGTTTTAACTCTGTAATCTTTTATGACTATAGTAGGTTACTCACAACTTATTTTCAACGGCTAAGCATAGCATATGTGTATAGGCACACAAGATGACCCCTTGGCATCTACTGAACCAATCTAAACATGTGTAATATTCTCATTCTTGAGATGCAATTGAGACGTTCAGCTTAATTGCACTTCAAGAAACCCAAAAAGTATGAACTCAAACAATGACGACCGCAACAAAGTTTTAATCCCACAAAAATTATTAACTCAGACAATTGAACAAATTCAAATTATTAATACCAAACTAGGCTTCAGTCAAGTTTAGTACAAAATGATGTGGGCTTCTACTATTTAGTGGTAATTCAATGGTTTTCACTGTTCACGGCCCTTGCTTACCTGATTGTATTCACTTTAAAGTGATTGCCACGCAGGTTGCTGTATCACGAGCATTAAATGGCATTGGCCTTGCATTGGTCGGACCTGCAATACAATCCCTTGTTGCTGACTCAACGGATGATTGGAATCGTGGCATGGCTTTTGGATGGCTTCAACTCACAAGCAATCTTGGTTCTATTGTTGGTGGTCTCTTCTCCGTTTTGATAGCTCCTATTACATTCATGGGTATCCCTGGCTGGAGAGTTTCCTTTCATATTGTTGGACTAATAAGTGTTATAGTGGGTATTTTAGTATACTTCTTTGCCAAAGATCCACATTTCTTAGGCTATAGTACAAATGCGAGCGACCAAATTCCATATAGAACATTATGGTCAGAAGTAAAAGAGTTAGCTCAAGAAGTCAAGTCAGTCATGAACATTTTGTCATTCCAGATAATTGTTGCACAGGGCATCACTGGTTCCTTCCCCTGGTCAGCATTGTCATTTGCACCAATGTGGCTTGAACTCACTGGCTTCTCCCACAACAAAACAGCATTCCTCATAGCATTGTTTGTGATTGGCAATTCTTTTGGAGGTTTGTTTGGGGGTAAGGTTGGGGATATCCTTTCTACACGATTTCCAAATTCTGGGAGAATAATTCTGGCACAGATAAGCTCTGCGTCAGCAGTCCCCCTTACAGCAATACTATTGTTGGGTTTACCACATGATCCATCAACAATGATGCCACATGGGTTGCTCCTCTTAATTGTAGGATTCTTCATCTCTTGGAATGCTCCTGCTACCAACAAGTAAAGTCTTCCAAACTAACCTCTCCTTCCATTAAATCATTTATCCTAATAAACAATCCTTGTCTTATTATAAAGGAAATGACATTCATTCATTGAAGTTTGAACTCTTAGACTTAAAGTATTAATAATGCATTAGGATTGGGAAATGATTGGTATGAGAAGAATTGCTGCTCAAGATCTCCGAAGTTGGCATTATTGTGAATCGCTGCACTATGCTCTCAAAAAGCATTCCAATAATCACCTAATAATTTCGTCTTTTAATAGACTCATCTACTCTTGTTCTTTCAAACAAATTTGTGTGGCTCATGGTTGAAAAATAAGATTTGTCTGGTAATGATCTAATACTGAAAATGAAAATAAAGCTGGTCTTTTTTTAATTCAATAGGATTCTTATTCTCAGAGATACATGGGAAAGCTAATTGATAAGGTTTATGGACGAAAGTCCAATATTTGCAGAGATTGTTCCTGAGAGAGCTCGAACAAGTGTATATGCAATGGACCGATCTCTTGAGTCATTGCTGTCATCTCTCGCTCCTCCTTCAGTTGGACTTTTGGCTCAGCATGTGTATGGATATAAACCAATTCCCCAAGGGTCTACTGCATCTGAAGAGATTATGACAGATAGAAAGAATGCTGCATCATTGGCTAAGGCGCTATATACTGCAATCGGTATTCCAATGGCAATCTGCTGTTTGATCTATTCATTCCTTTATGGAGCCTATCCAAGGGACAGGGAAAGAGCTCGGATGGTAGCTTTAGTTGAATCAGAGATGCAGCAGATAGAGTCAGATGGTATATTCATGACTCATGATTACGGTGGGGATGTCATCGATGTTGATGATGAAGATAATATTCTGCTGTACGGCGGCATTTGACTTTCTTCAATTTAGTTTATACCTCTGGTTTTAAATATAAGACTTTGTTGTAGATATGGAATGAGGTTTTATATTTAGGACCGGAAGTAGCATTACTTTTAATTCAGCACTTTCTGCAATACAGTTTGGGGATTTTTTCAAAACTGCACAAGGTTTGAACTTTAACCATGGTGGATCACCCAGCGGTTCCGCACAATACTGGTTACACTGTTCTACAGATATGATTCAGCCCGGGGAGTTTTTAGGACTATTTTTCCTTTAAATATTTCACTTGACCATCAATGGTACGGACCAGCATTTATCCAAGTTAGAGCTATCAGTGAAGCGATCAAAACAAGAAGATACTTGGGATGGTCAAAGCTAGCAATCTCTGGAGTAGGGATAGGGCTGGGATGAATAACCAAATACCAACGTTTCAATTGAGCTTTCTGTTTTGATTGTTTGTAATTAAAAAACGTACAGAACGATAGATATGCACGTAATGCTGGTGAAGTATGATAAGCTTAACATCACTTTGACACTTGACCAAATACCAAATATCTTCTTTTTTCTTTTTTTTTCCCAGAACCTCTACTACTACTACTATGTGGTAGTGCTTTTCCTTATTTCTCCTTTTTATCCTTTTGTTTTCTATGTTTTTAAATTAGCGATGAAAGCCAATGTTCTAATTAACTAGACTCAGCAAATTCCTAAATACGGTTTACTAACTTTCCAAAGAACTGCACATCAGTCGGGCACATGTTTCAATTTTTTCTGTACATACGAAAGTTTACTTTCTTAATTATGAATAAGTCAAAAAGTGATAGTTTTTAAGTTCAACTACTGTTTAACATTGTTATAGATACGAATTTTGAATATTTACAGCTAATTAACATTTATAATTCAAAGTCAGATTGTAATACTGTCTGTACAGTCCTGTTGGTACTGGTATTAGCTGAGTTTCAGGCTTGGAGCTGTTTAATTCAAATTGATATTATAATACCGTGAGCTCAAGCAGCCCGTCTAGCTCAGTCGGTAGAGCGCAAGGCTCTTAACCTTGTGGTCGTGGGTTCGAGCCCCACGGTGGGCGACAGTGGGAATTATCTCTTTTGGGCTACCCGTTTGTAGCTGGATCACACTCCAAGTTTTTGGGGTTGGTGGGTTTGACTTTTAATTAATTAGATTTTTGAATAATAGAATACGTCAGCTTCATGCTCCTGCCGACATCTTCCAAATTTAAAAACAACTGATTGAAATTGATGCGGTGTCATAATATAAAACCACTCTCACCAATATCGAATTATTACCTTTTTAATATATAATGCCCCTGACATGAAACAATTGTGGTATATGTTTATTCTCTACTTGCGCCTGTCACTACTTAGTACTTACTACCCCCACTAATCTTCTGCGTCTGTACGCACGCAGCAACATTGTAAATACAACTCACTGAAAACGACTTCCTCTGTTTTCTCATTTTTCTGTGATCTGCTTCTCCTTATCATCGTAGCAGAGACCCGTTATATGAACCTGAAATAATTATTGATGCACCCACTCGATTTTGGTGCATAACTTAAAACTCTGAGGACCACTTTCTTATATTCTCTTCCTCAATAACCTGGTTGTTCACCCGTCCCAATATGAATGCCTTTAAAATTTCAGGGCATTGCATTTATATATGGATCTCTGCCTAAATAATGGCGCACATTGGCCTCCTGTCCTCTCGGAGTTGTATGTTTATTATTTTAAGAATAAAAGGGTGTCCTGGTGATGAAAGTCCTCTAATTTCATGACCCAACCACATAATTAAAATCCAAGAGGATAAATATGCTCACCAAATTGACATGCGGTTTTGTGATGATCACAAAAAAGGGTTTGGCATTTTTGCTGTCATCATCCTAATCCTCCAAGGTGGTCACTGGTTGATGCAGACTTAGTGGCGGGTCATTCAGTTAATTTGGATGAAATCTTTCGAGCGGCTTCAATTCATCAGAGCAGATTATGAGAGTGGGTCACAGAACTATCCAAATCTAAAGTTACAACTTAACTAATTGATGATATGCTATGATGACAGAAACAGTTGAATGAAGCTTTTAATAATAAATAAGAGAGGTCAGGTAGACAGATGGCGAAGGAAGACCTAATGGAAGGCAAGCTAGGTGACGTTGTGGCCTGTTAAAGGAATCGTTCTTACAATTTGGTTTGTGGGTGTGCGCGCGCTTCAAGTTAGGTTGCACTACCCGTGTGGGGACACCATCTTATGATATTCATTTTCAATTTCTCCAACGCTTTCTCTGTGGGTCCACTTTCTCTTCGGCTCTGCAAATTTAAAACCTAGTAATAATGAAGCCCATGAACGACCTCCTCTCGCTGTCTTCAAAATACAGGGAACTCTGTATTTTCTTGTCAAGCGTGTGTCTATTCTGTTTGTGTTGTTGTGAGGAACAGCACTGCTATTGGTTGCACTGGCCCCAATACTGAGCTGTGCTATGCATCTGCCGGTTTTTTAATAATATATAATATTTTAAAAAATTATTTAACTAAATGCTACAATTTTAAAAGTATTTAGTCAAATATAACACTACAAATCGTGTTACAGTAGCACGACTTCAGAAGTCGTGCTACTATAGCACGATTTGCGTTGAAACAGCAAACAAATTAGGCACAAGTCGTACTATTGTAGCACGACTTCAGAAGTCGTGCTACAGTAGCACAATTTCTTTTGTAGAATTTTTTTTATGACTTAATTATCATATTTAATATAAATTAAATTAGATACATATTTGTTGCATTAAAGATAAATCACTATTTTGAAAAAAGGAGAGCTAACCAGCTCTTACAGTATCTCTCCCTTTTAAAGTCGTGCTAGTGTAGCACGGCTTGTGAAATCGTGCTACTGCAGCACGGCTTGTATCTAATTTGTTTGTCGTTTCAATACAAATTATACTACTGTAGCACGACTTCTGAAGTCGTACTATTGTAGCACAATTTTTAGTGTTATATTTGACGGAATACTTTTAAAAATGTAACATTTCGTTAAATAATTTTTTTAAATAGTATATATTATTAAAAAAAAACCTGTATCTGCCACATACCTCTTCTTTTCCTCTTTAGTCCCCGCGCTCTTATAGTCATGATTTATGAACCAACTCTTTTATTAAAAGATTCCACCTTTGTTGGTAACTCACATGACTAGTCTCCTCAACGCTGTTATTTGTAAAGATATATACTTCTTCCGGTTTTAAAAATAAAATTTATTTTTGTGTCATAAAAATATGTTTTATATTTAAGACAGGAGGGAGTATTAAATAAGGATGTAGTTATAAAGTTGTTAAATTTTATGAATGAGTTAATAAATTTTAAAATTTTTATTAATTTGTGTAAAAATTGATGGAAGTATCTTATACTCCTTTGATCATATATATATGTCAGAAAAAAAAAAGATTTTTTAATCCTATTTATAAGTCACCTCAATAAAGTTTTGATGTTAATATACAAATTTATTTTTAATTTATTATTGTATCGACTTTGTTTCAATTTAGTATCATATATATTAATTAGTAATAGAATTAGAAAATTGTTGAATTTCATAATAGAACTAATAAAATTTAAGGTTTTGTGTGAAAAATGTCAAGAGGAGTATATAAGATGAGATGAGTATATAAATAAGTGAATGTGAGTGGGAAGACTTGCTATGCGCGAAGCATGTAAGTGCACAGTATGATCTGGCGGATATTTGAATATAACAAGTTGGTGTCACTGTCGGGGGAGGAAGAAGGAATAAAATTAAAATTGAAAAAGTATGTGGGTGGAAGTCACAAGTAAAATGCAGTGGGAGTGTGTAATAAGGGAAACGTTGCGTAAGAGTGTCAATGAAAAAGGATGGAAAGGACGAAGGTGCCCTTGTAAAACCCATGGCCACAAATAGCTCTGTTCCTCCAGCCACAACGCCAATACTTCAAGTAAATTAAGGCATTATGTTTATACTGCCAAGTGTTATGCACGCAGGTTGTTGTATTTTTGGGAGAAGAATAGAATTGTTTGTTGAGGAATAAGAAGAGCATAAATAATTTGGCCTAAAGGAGTAGCAGTATGAATGAATGAAAGCAGGGAAGGAAAAGGTTGTATTGTAGGGGCCGGGCATGTGGGGAGGAAGAAGATAATAATGAAGGCAACGGCCATTCGCTTCACGTGAAGGTGCATCACTTTTTTCCTTCTCCCTTGTGCTCCACCACTCTCCTCTCCTCTGATTCACTTCACTCGTTTCCGAAAAAGAAAGAAAGGAATTGACACAATTCATTCTCCAGTGACAGAAAAGAACTTCCAATTGCTCCTCACGTGACCTCCACGAGATCCCAATGCTCCTCCTCAACCTCATTTATTCAAACAATTTAAATGATTGATCCATCTTCATCCTTTCAGATTCACTTGCTGTAGTCTGTAGCTGACCGTAAGTATTTCGATTTTATGTGTGCGTGTAAATCAGAAGCAATTTCAAAATTTAAATGCACGGGAGAAACGAAAAGCACAAAAAAGGGAACGGTTATTGTAACAAATATTAAAATGCGGGGGGAGAGGGAGAGAGAGAGAGAGGGTTGGTGGGTGTTGTGGTCTTGTTCTATAAAAAAGAGGAAGGAAGAGTAGCTTCTACTTCTAATTCTAATTCTACTTGTACTTGTACTTCTACTTCTACTTCACTCCGTACTCCCTCTCCCCTCCCTTCCAATCCACTCCCTCACGTTCAAACCAAAGCAGCCCCAGTCCCCAGAAAAGCAAACTATTCCAAAATCAAATATAGGATAAAAGTAAAAGTAAAGCAAGAATCTTCCAGATCGGAAGGTCATCGTCGTCATTTCCTGCTATCCCCTATCTCGGCGTCTAACTTTAGATAAACTCGTACTCACCTCACCCAGAAACTCGGCAACCTTCTCTTTTCATCCTTCCTCCTATTTTTTCATTGTAATGCTATTTTGTTTCTACAGCCTTCAGACATCCCACACTGAAGCCTCCTGAGTGAACGCCAATCACTCATCTGCATTATCCATTCCCTTTCTTCTATTGCGACTCCGATTGTTGTTACCTTCACAGCTTTTTCCACTTTTCGCCGCTGTCCAGCGATAACAATGGAGAGGGCCACTCCGGTGAGGAAGCCTCACACTTCCACGGCAGATCTGCTTACTTGGTCCGAAACTCCACCGCCCGATTCTTCGGCTCCCGCCTCCGCCGCTTCCCGCTCCGCAGCTCGTTCTCACCAGGTGCCCATCTTACTCTGTAATCTGAGTCTATTCTTTATTCATCCCTGCCCTCTCTTGAGCCTGTTCTTTACTTTACCTTTTTGAGTGCTTGTGGAGAGCTTTTTTAATCTGGGCGGTTCAATAATTTGATTTTTTTTCTTTCTCTGTTTGGTGTCTGGGATGCGATGTTAGCCGTCGGATGGGATCAGTAAGGTGGTGTTTGGAGGTCAGGTGACGGATGAAGAGGTCGAGAGCTTAAATAAACGGTGATATCTGCTTCTCCCGTCTTATCCTATCTACTGTAAAATTTTGAGCTGCCACGCCATTTTTAAAAAAAACTTGAGACATCATCTGGCTTTACTTTTGGTTTTCAATCTTCTGGGTTGTGGCTATTAAAATTCCGACTTCTCTTTGCATACCTACTGCTTGTTGAGTTGAATATTTCGTTATCGAGATACAGAATTTCTTTCCCGTTTAGCCTCTATTCTATTGTTTATAAAGCTGTCTTTCTCATTCAACATGCGAAAGGCTCAAACGGACTGTATAAGTTGTTGGACTTCTGAGGGGATCAAACGCTAAACCATCACCCTTGTCTAGTCTTCTGGCATGTTTATCGGAATTCTATCTTTCAGCCTTTCTCGATCCTTTAAAATCATATTGTATTAATCAATATAAATGCTAGCAGATTTTACATCTCACAAATTATATGTTAAAATAAGATTGGTATTGTCAACGATTGCCGTTTTAGAGAAGTTTAATGGCATTCAACATCGGTAGTGTTGTAGGTAATATAAAAAGTGATTTGCTAAAGGAACTCCAGAATATTGCTTCAGAGAAATGTGGTCAAAGTCACAGCAAACTGTAATTTGATTACCAGTAGCGTTTGCTAAGATGTGCTACAAAATGCCATGAGTATCTAATGTAATACAACAATATCGTGTCGGAATAAATAAATATTTACAAGTCTGGAAGAACATTTCTTATGGCTTTTGAAGAGCACAAGAAGAAGCAGCTTTAAAATTTATTTAACACATATTTGAAGGTTTTGATGTTAGAACTCTATCTAGATGCAAGCTATGAGGAAAAATGTAAACTGTTGCCATAAGTAACTTTAAATGGGGATTTGTTTGGTATATTTCCATGTTTCTTTATTATCTTTTGGTTTCAAGTGTCATTTGCTGCGTCAATATTTCCTTGATGGTAGCACATGTTATTCTAAACGGGCTGGATGCAAGTGTGATATCAAGAAAGTTCAATTGTAATATTATGAAAGAAATTATATTTCTTACTATTGTTTCTATATAATTAGGCCAACTCTTTTTTGTGCCTTTTCGTGTTATGACATCTAAAATATTTCAGCTATTAAATTTCCAGGAAGCCTTGTTCCGATTACAAAATGAAGGAGATAACAGGTAGTGGAATCTTTGCAGACAACGGTGAAGAGGACGCATCTGAATCAGGCAGTGCCAATCCTCCTCCAAACAAAACAGGAGTGCGCATGTACCAGGTTTTTTTTTTAACTCTAGAGTACTACAATATTATTCCCTCATGTCCTTAATATAAAACATATTTACTTAATTAGATTATGTTAAGGAATTTAATTAGACATATTTTCTTAATTCTTTCATTTCCTCTTCTCCTTAATTACTATTGAGGGAGCATCGATAGGAGTAAATTCAGAACAAGTTAATAAATATGAAAACTATGTTTTATATTTAGGATCAAGTTTAACTCTCCAAATACGTTATATATTAAGGAGAAAGTAGATTATTGTGTGGATTTTTTGGGTGCTTATTTGATTATGCAAATTTTTTTATAATTTGATCTTGTATTGATTAACTCGCGCACTAGATTTCTCTTATTCTGCTATTCTCATTGCTTACTGTTGAAAATTTGTAGCAAGCAATTGCTGGAATCAGTCACATCTCCTTCAGTGAGGAGGAGAGTATTTCTCCCAAAAAGCCCGTTACCTTGCCTGAGGTGGCCAAGCAACGTGAGCTAAGTGGAACTCTGGAAAGTGAAGACGCCCAGTTGAAGAAGCAGCTTTCAGATTCAAAGTTCAAAGAGCTCACTGGTCACGACATATTTGCTCCCCCTCCAGAAACTAAACCCCGACCAGTAACTCCTCGCATATTGGAGCTTAGAGGAAGCATAAACATAGGTGAAACTTCGCCACACCAGGTATGCATCAAAATAAGTTGCTAACTTGAATTATCCATCTTAAATTGTTAAGATCTTTACATATGCCAGCAGCAAGCATAAATAATTAGACAACTGTTATTTGAGAAGTAAGGAAACAGAAGTTGGCTTTGGTTTTTACTACTGAAAGTGTGCACAATTCAACTTTGAAATCTAGTACATGTGTGCGGCTGTGAAACCATAAGCTGTATCCTCCATTCGTATGGGGATACCGTTTATATATATATAATACTTGTGCATTTCAAATAACAAGTTGGTTTTGTGATATTGGTTTACAGGGTGACGGAGATGAGGGCAATAGCAAGACTAGTGAGGAACCGACGAAGACAGCAAAAAAGATTTATAACCAGAAGTTTGCGGAGCTTTCAGGGAATGACATCTTCAAGGGTGATGCAGCAGCACCGTCTGCGGAAAAATCGTTGAGTGTTGCTAAACAGAAGGAGATGAGTGGCAGCAACATTTTTGCTGATGGGAAGGTAGAATCAAGAGACTACCTAGGAGGCGTGAGGAAGCCTCCTGGCGGTGAGAGCAGCATCGCACTGGTATAACTTGTTAGGTCTAACTCTCAGTGATTTGTATACCATCTGGTTTTGCTGAATAGTGGGGATGTGTTATTATATATTATTTGACCTTGCATCCTGGGTTTGGGAAACTCATGTCGTAGGTTTCTTAACGTGTTGACCTAAAAGGGACCAGCTGCTAATTCTTGGGTGAATGTCCATAATATTATGTTGTCCTCGGTGTCTACTTTCAATGACGTGATTTGGGTTTTGTTCCTGATTAAGTCTGTTCTTGCTTGCACAAATAGGCCTTCCCCTGTTAAAACTTAATTGTAAACATGTAAGAAAACTCATCTCTTTGCCCTGTAATTTGCATTTATTCTTAAACAGGTCCCCGTATGGGCCGTATTCGCATGTGATGTGATTTATATTAAAAGTTAACATTTAGGATATTGAGATGATAAATAGTTTGCGTTTACATTGATAATAATGAGAAGTAGATTAATAAATGTATATTGGCACAGATCAAATAAAGAACTTCAATTTTTATTTTTTCTTTGGTGACAAAGAACTTCAAAATTTAAGCATGCAATGTTAATTCAAAATTTCAAAAGCTTTTGAGTCTTATGGTAATTGGTGCCACTCACTACTATTTTTATAGTTGGGCAGATGAAAATGAATTTAATTAAATTTTAGATTTAAAATTTTTGCAGCATGTATGTAGTTAGAAAAGGGTCAAGGTTGAAACCTATTGGAATGGATCCAAGGAACAAATCACTTGGGCCTACCTGGTAAGGCAGACCAGTCGTAAGGTTGAAGGGAGCGTGTTGTGGGCTGAAAGGATCCAACTATATGGGTCACTCTATTAAATACAGTAATGTTGCATCTGATAATATATTCCAGTGTGTTGACTTGAGGGAAGTAGTGCCTATTATAAATCTATTTTGATTAAAAAATTTGATCCTGAATATTAGTTCAGTATGGGACTATTAAATGACATTGTTCTAATTTTATCATTAATTAAAAGAGTAGAGAGAAAAAACGATTTGAAAACATTAATAAATGAGGGTAAAGTTATAAATTAGACCTTTAATTTTTTTGTGTGTCTTATACCCTTAATTATTAACTTAACTAATTATCTTTGATATATGAAAATTAATTAAAAAGGACTTAAAATAAGAATTAGAGTGGTATAATTTATGTAAAGTTAGATAAAAGTGAACACTACATAAGACAAACTCATGAATAAGGATAAGCACGATAATCAACCAGCAATTAATTATTAGAAGGGTCAGAGTGGAGGATAATTTAACAATTTTCGTGTCTCTGTCTTCTCTTGAAAGAGTTGAATTTGAACAACAATATAAATACAGGATTTTGAAAGAGTGTATATTCATTACACACACACTATATCTGTATGCAAGTGTTGGGAGGCAACTGCTTGGACCTGGTCTCCTGCCCAGAGCTCATCTCTGATGTCTCGCTCACCAACCATTATATCCTTCTGGTCCTTTTCAGCCACTTTTTTTTTTTTTTTTCAAATACCAAAATGAATAAAATGAAAAGCAACTTGTGCCCCCCGTCAAAATAAATCCTGATCTGTTTATGTATCTCAGACTGTTATCCCCGATTACATGTACTTAATTTAATTCCATGCCTGATGACTCCCTATTTTTTAGATTAATTTGAGATATATTTTAATATATTTTGGGGTCATCCATAATCAATTAAAGGGATTTAGATAAGATTTTGATAAAATACGGAATCATAATTTAAGGGATTTCATTATAAATATCAAAACTTAAGATGGAAATAATAATTTTAATAACAATAATAATTTAAGATGTTAAAGAAAAAAATAAATAAAACAAAGAAGATCATAAATATATTATTATTATTATTCTTCGTATCCATCAACTACCGTAAGATTGTTTATGTCCGCATATTATTTTATTTTTTTTATTGATTTGTCTTGTAAGATTTGGGAATTAGAATTATATCAGGAGAATTGGGTAATCATCTTCACGACCAATAAAAGACGCGCACAAAATCCATCCTAAAAAGAAGATGCGTAACGGGGAATTGAGATATAAAAAGATAGAATATCACGGCGGTAGTTTGGACGTAGAGAGAGCTACCTACAACAATTTGATAGAACGCAATCAGAACGCGAATCTGAATAGCAACACAGCAACACAGCAACACAGAGAGAGAGATGATTCTTCTTTTAATTTGAGCGTGAGAGTAATTGTAGAGGAGGGAGACTCAGATCTAAAAATCAGAGCAGATTATTGATCTTGATATTATTGTTTGGTTGTATTCTCTTATCATTAGTTATTCTTTTTTTATCATGTCTTCTAAATCTGAATTTAATTTCTTTGATGTTGGTTTGATTCTGAACATGATTAGCTAAATTTCTTTTTCTGGAATTATTTGAAGCATTGAGTATTTTATTTCCCCTTTCTTTCATTTATGAATAAGTCTTTTATATTGATTTTATTTTGAATTTAATGCTTCTTATTAATTGGCCACTAATAAGATAGATTAATTTATTTGATTGATGCTTGAGAGAGTTAAATTAAGTATAAAACTTGAGTTTAATCCTGTGAGAATTTGAAATTTGTATGATAAATGAATAATTTTGTTGTCAAGATAGAAATATACTTGTTAACCTCATATAGCAGAAAAAAAAAAAGGGATTTGTTTAGAAATTAGGATTTAATTAATTTATTGAGAGATTAATATATTAATTAAATTAAACACCTATTTGGAGACTTGATAGAGCATTTATAGGTATAATAGTATCCTTGGTTAGCATAATTGATTTTATGAAGTAAATAAAAGAAAGGATCCAAATAAGTATTCTTGCAATATAAGGGGAATAATAATCTTAAGTTTCTCCGATTTTAAAGAAAAGACATAATTTTTACTCTTTAAAATTAATTAGTTAGTTAGTTAAATTTTTAAAATCCAGTCGCTCAACCTAATTGAAAATTTAATTAAGATAATTAAAGTTTAATTTGTCATAGTTCTCATGAGAACGATCTTTTTATATTACTTGTGACATGTGTGCTTGCAGTTAAAGTAGACGGCTAACCATGCTCATCAACTTAAATATGCCGGCCTTTTTTTTTTTTTTAAAAAAAAAATCTGCTTAGTTAAGCTTATTATGGTATCATATGTGCTGTTTCATCCTTCAAGCCACTTGTTGTGCAATAACACACACACGCTTAGCTTCCCTCAACCATCGGATTTCAAAGTGGCAAAGTCAAAATTATAAATAATACTCTTTCCCGTTCTAAACAAAGGTTTTTTTAGGCTTACAAAAAAGTAGCCTTATACTACTCTGATTTTAATTAAAAGAGCCTGTTGACTTTTTTAAAAAATCTTTAAAAAATTCTATAAAAATTAATTGCATTACTTTAAAACATTAAAATTTATAATTTTTTAAAATTATATTATCAATTAATATATAATGTAATAAAATATAATATATAATATAATTAAATAATGTAATTAATTTTTTTTAAATTTTATTAAAATTCTTTAAAAAGAAGTCAACAGAATTAGAATCGAAACTAGTATTTAATAGTGGAGGGAATATATATTGAACCGGTCTCTCGCAGCTATCTGTATTCTTTAATTGCTTGGCCGGATAATCAGTTATTCAATTTCTTCTTTGATTTCTGGTCACAAAAACAAAAATTTTGCTTTGATTACACACTTCTTTTGTCTGTACTCTTATATATATATATATATATATATGCAATTAATAATCATGTATAAATTAAAGTAAACAGCGCAGCGGCTTCTGTCATCTACGTACGTACGTTCTATTTCTTTAAAATAACAGTGATTAGATGGACTAAAATCGCTGCCTACCTCCTTAATTAATTAATTAATATCACAGGCTCTCTCTCTTTTGAATTGAAGGCGACAACGGCATGGGGTAGCTCCCATGGTGTATGTACCTACCCTCCAATTTTTATTTTTTTTAAAAGAGAAGAAAACATGTAACACAGATACATGATTTTCTTTAACCAACAAAAAAAAAATCATTCGCACAGGAGATATACAGCCAATTAGTTTAACTGGCTCTAAATTTTATATCTCAAGCCGTTAGAGGCTGATTGCCACATACACTATTTCGCCACCGAATTTAGATCCAAATTTCAAATACAAATAACTAATATGCGTTGTAAATCAAGTCATTTCATCACTCACAGAAAACCTTGAAACTTTAGTTGGCCATCTTCTATTTTAAAATAAAACTAGAGAAATAATGGAATCCATTCTTAAAATTAGTCGTGGTACTCACTTTGATTTTAATTATAAGGTTTAATTGACTTTTTTATAACATCATAAGAAAGTTAATTATATTACTTTAAAATATTAAAACCTATTGTTTTTCTTTAAACTATACTATTTAATTTATGAATTAATATATAATATAATACAATATAATATATAATATAATTAAGTAATGTAATTAATTTTTTTAAAAAGCTCTAAAAAAGTGAACTAAGCCTTACAATTAAGACCACAGAGAGTATATTATAATAGTCAAAGTAAAGGATTAGTCCTTGGCCTATCGGGTTGGGGGATACCTTGCGTAAGCAAAAAAAAAAAATAGTCAAAGTAAGCTAACAAAGTATGACGTAATTACTTTTAACACAACGATTATGTAGGAAATTTGTAGTATATACAGAGTACTTTTTTCCCCCCCTTTGCCGCCAACGCATGCATATACTATTATTGTGAGAAAGGAGGCTATTATAAATGCGTGAATGAACATGTTGGAAATCTTAAGCGTGGGACAGGCATTAATTGAAGAGTTGAAAGACAGTTATAGATAAATCAGTTGAAGAGGAGGCCGTGGTAGGGTTAACGGATCCAAATTAAAATGGCGGTCGGAGGTATGACCGTTGAGGCACCTGCCTTTGACGGCAGGATAACGTTCTCCGTTGTCATTACCTGCGTCGTGGCCGCCACCAGCGGACTCATATTCGGATATGACATCGGAATTTCAGGTTCAAACCCCTCCTTTCGTTTAGTTTAGTTTATCTCTTAATGAGATGTTATTGAGATTATAACATTAGCTAATAATGATTGTGATTTTGATATTAAAATACAGGAGGGGTGACTACAATGCCGTCGTTTCTGGAGAAATTCTTCCCCAGAGTACTGAGGAAGATGATGAGTTCGGACAGAAATATATACTGTGTGTACGACAGTCAGGTGTTAACATTATTCACGTCGTCGCTCTACCTGGCTGGTTTAGCGTCTTCACTCACCGCCAGTCGAGTCACGGCTGTGTTTGGTCGGAGAAACACCATGATCTTAGGTGGCCTCACCTTTCTTGTTGGCGCTGCCCTTAATGCTGCTGCTGAAAATATTGAAATGCTCATCTTCGGTCGAATCTTCCTCGGTATCGGGGTTGGCTTCACTAATCAGGTAACTAACTAAATTTCACCTCTACCAATATTGTTCCCTCCTCCTTTTCCCCTTCTTCCATTAAATTATCTCTCTTCTATTCTGAGTACGTCATGAATTTCAAATTTAGTTATATATCATCGTGATTAAGTTTTTGTTGCTGTTGTCATCGTGATTAAGTTTATCTAATGAGTATATAGTCCAAAACTACGACCTACCATGCATTAATTGTACTTTCGTTTCTGTAATTTCTTGGAAATTAACTTATAGCGATAAAAGTAAACATTTTAAATATGTAATACTCCCCCTATCCCTAATTATAAGAGTCTATTAATTTTTTTTAGATAATCTTAAAAAAATCCTAAGAAAGCTAATTACATTATTTGAATATATTAATTTTTTTTGTTTTTCTTTAAATTATGTTATTTGACTTATGAACCAATATATAATATAATAAGACATAATATATGATACTTCAAATTTATTGTTTTTCTTTCAATTATGTTGTTTAACTTATGAAATAATATATAATATATGTAATAAAACACAATATATGATATAATTAAATAATATAATTAGTTTTTTTAAAATCTTTCTAGGATTCTGTAAAAAAGTTAACATACCCTTATAACATATGGAGTGCAATATTATAAATATTATAATTATAATATTTTATGGGTGTTCACGACTTCACATTTCTCAATATCCAAAAATCTACCTATGATTTTCATTAATAATTTTATTTCCATTCATGAATTCTAATCATTAAATGCATGAATATTCATGTGTATCAAGTTTTACAACAAGATGTCTGTTTTTTTTTTTTTTTTTGCCAACGCACATCAAGATTTCAGGTTAAAAAAAAAGTACATTAAGATGATTCGTTAACTCTTGGAATATGAATATATATCACAATACGATATTTTTCAATGGATAAATATAATACAAACAAGAGTAAGAAGGGAATTTGTGATGGATGACGGAACAGGCGGCACCAGTATATCTATCGGAGGTGGCTCCGGCGAAGTGGCGGGGAGCATTTAACGCGGGGTTCCAATTCTTCCTGAGCCTAGGGGTGGTAGCCGCCGGCTGCATTAACTATGCCTCGGCCAAACACCCTTGGGGATGGCGACTTGCACTTGGGCTGGCCACAGTGCCGGCAACCGTCATAGCGGTCGGCGCCCTCCTCATATCAGACTCTCCCAGCAGCTTAGTCAAACGAAACAAGATCGACCAAGCAAAAAAGGCTCTGCTCAGAGTCAGAGGCTCCGATACAAATGTGGAACCAGAGCTGCAGGAACTCATCAAGTGGTCCCAAGTTTCAAAAGCCAACCAGCAAGAGCCTCTAGTATCCATTTTTCGGAGGCAGTATCGTCCTCACTTGGTGATGGCCATTGCCATCCCCTTTTTCCAGCAGCTCACCGGCATCAACGTCGTCGCATTTTACGCACCCAATCTCTTCCAGTCTGTGGGTTTCGGAAACGACGCCGCTTTACTCTCCGCCATCATATTAGGAGCCGTCAGCCTCGGCTCCGTCCTCGTCTCCACCACCATCGTCGATCGCTTTGGTCGTAGATTTCTGTTCATTGCAGGGGGCATTCAGATGCTTGTCTTTGAGGTAAATAAATTACATGTATTATATGACCTAATTCCACCATATGAATACTAATTAGTACGAGGTTGCAAATGTCATTGTGAAGATTGCGGTGGCGATAGTGCTGGCGAGGACGACGGGTACTCACGGGGCAGTGGAATTGTCAAAGGGGAGCGCTATATTGGTGCTTGTGTTTATGTGTCTGTACGCCATTGGTTTTGGATGGTCGTGGGGACCGCTGACGTGGCTGATTCCCAGTGAAATATTCCCCCTACAGATAAGAACAATTGGGCAGAGCATAAGCATAGCCGTCAACTTCTTGACCACATTTATTTTGTCACAGACGTTCTTGACCATGTTGTGCCACTTCAAATTCGGAGTTTTCTTATTCTACGGCGGTTGGATCTTTGTCATGACCATCTTTATTACATTCTTCCTGCCCGAGACCAAAGGAGTCCCTCTCGATTCTATGTATACTGTGTGGGAAAAACACTGGTACTGGAGCCGCTTCGTGGCCACGTCGGAAATCAGACCATTGCCATAAACCTCATCGCCGTCGTCTATAAATAGCATCTTAGGTCTTGTGTTTTAATATGCTGTCAAGCAAAAGATTTCTCTCTTCCCTGTTTTGTGGCTAAGGTAGTTGTTTCCGCCAACAGTAAACGATTAGATCTATACTAGTCATTTAGTTGGCTCGGAATGAAACCAGTGCATGTTTTGATTAGCTACGTAAACTATTTTTCCAACGTGATTTATACTATACTTTCTTTAGTTCTTCTTACAAATCACTAACTAATTAACTAATTAGTGTATTTGCTTTTTTTTATAAAGTACTTGCAAATTTTTAAAATGTATTAAATTTATTTTTTTAGGGCTGCCTATATTTAATAAGGTTGGGTAACGGAAGAGAGTAGTAATTAATATAATATTTAAGTTTGATATAGCTAATAGGGGTAATATTAAGAATCATTTGAAGTTTAGGACTACTTAAATACTTTTAACTATTTTTATTAATTTGTAAAAATTAATAGTTTGTGTCTTATAATAAGAATCAGGGAGTATTAGAGAATTATATTAAATGATTTTTGTCTCAATTGTGAAAGGAATTTTCAAAGTCTAGCAAAAAAAAAAAAAAACAAGAAGAAGGAGTTTTCAAAGACTAACTAGAGTAGGTCCTTATTTGGCGGGGTGAGCATTTAGTTTTTCGGTTTAGTTTTTTGCAAAATCTGAAATAATCGAAAACCCGAATTAAGCTAATTTCAAAAACCGAACCGAAATCGATTAATCAAATTAACTGAAATATTTTGGTTCGGTACCCATTTTTTATTTATTATCCACAAAATAAACTATATAATTATATATAAATACACTTTTTTAAAAAAATATTATTTTTATCCTTATTCCTTAAGATTAGATTTAGGGGAGGAAAAATATAAAATTAATTAATTAGATTTAAAATATAAATAGATTTTATCTAATATAATTCAAAACCTACACCTGTTTAATTTAAAAAATATGCACGTTTAAAATAGTATATATTAAATGTAATTATATTATATATATTTCGGTTTTAACCGATTTTTTTGAATAACCGAATTGAAACTGAATACTGAAGTTGTAGAAAAATAAATATAAAAAATTACTGAAAACCAAATTAAATGAACCCAAAAAATCAAAATTGATTTAGTTCAATTCGGTTTAATGTTGCTTACCCATACTTGGCTGTGTATTTTATTTCGGCATTCACTTGTACGATAATGCAACCAGGCTTTACACACATTAATAATATGTGCATCCTAGTAATTATGACTCCTGTCAATGGCTAGCTGATATTATGGGTCTGAATTACCGTTAAAATATCCATTATCATTTCATTCTTTAAATCTCGGTCGGGCTAATTTATATATATATTTGGCCAAAAGAAGTCAATTTTATTAATCATAAAAAACATATTACTTACATGAATAGCCAAAGCCAAAGAAATCCCCTAAAAAAAACCTATTAATACAACCTAACATACATCTTACCAACAAAAGAAAATCAACAAACTACAATGAGAACATTTAAACCATAGTATATATCCTATAAATAGAACAAAACGTCTCAGCATCACATTGAGCCAATCCCTTTCTTTTTAAAACAATACCTCTTCTTTTATAATGAGTCCTCATGAAGCATAGCAAACATAGGGAATGCTGGAACCACCAACCACTCACTAACATTCCCTTACTGGCCTCGATTGTAAGATAATTAGCAACTTTATTTCCCTGGCGATCAACCATGGAGAATGAAACATCTATTGAAAGTCATTAAGAAACAAAAGTTCATGTACATCATCCCTACATCTCTAGTAACAAATATTAACATTTGCAGTTGTTATCAAGTCAAATAACTCTTTAAAATATATTTCAAAACATGTGTTAGAAGATGCAAATTTATTTCTAATTACAAATGCTTCCTAAGGGCACGACGGTTAACTCTGGTTAATTGATCATATTTTAGTATATTTTCTTCCCCTTTGGACTGAATTGGAACTACATTTTGTATAGAAAAGAACTTATAAAATAAATGTGCATAGAAGCTAAAGAAAATGGATACTCATGTAAAAGTCATGTGTTTAAGGTATATTTTTATAGAATTTATTGATTTTCTCATTTTGTAGGGATGATGACAAGTTGAAGCTTTTCGCATGGATTAAGGAATGAAGTTTGAAACTCATAAAGCTAGAAAAAAGGTTATAGGTTAACATGCTTCAACCAATAGCAAAGTGTGTTGAAGCCAAAACCAAGTTAAACCTTTTGTTTGACATGCTTTAGCCAACTTCAAAGTGTACTGAAGCCAACACAAATCTAGACCTTATGTCTAACATGCTTTAGTCAACATCATAGTATGTTGAAGCCAATCAGAAAAAGTATAACCATGCGTTTTACTTTAAAGGGCTTATGGCTGATGTATAAAGCCTAGGGATGAGCTGAAATTAAAGCATTCTAGGCTGCAAAAACACTTTTGTATGCTAGGGTTTAGGTTCTTGAGAGTTCTTGGGTGCTAGGGCTTAGATTTTCAAGAGTTTGGAGGCTCCAAATCTTAGTTTTTCCCATTGTTTATTTTTCTTTGCTTGATTTTCCTTATGACTGTAATTATTCTGCATAGTTATAATTATTTTGTGATTATGGGTAACTAAACCTATTGCCTTAGGATTATTTTGAACCTTTGTATAGATTAAGACTTAATTGTTCCTCTCTTTTAGTAGTAATGATATATATGTGTTGATTTTATCCTTTGCTTAATACTTTTAAATGATTGGCCACCATTTATCTTGATTTATTCACCTAGGTTTGACTTGAGAAAGTTAATCTAGGTATAGAACTTGGTTAAAATCATTATTGACTTAAAATTTACATGATAAATGGATGGTTTGTTGGTAAAATAAAGATATGTTTGCTAACATTTCATTGTCACATTAAGGTTGTTTCTTAAACTTAATCTTCATTAATTGTATCAAGAGATTGTGCAATTTAATTAAGAGAGAAATTTGGTTTTGAATCGAGAGAGAGTTAAATTAACTGCTTTTGAACGTTAGACTAACACATATAATCATTGAAATACTAATTGAGATGGAATTAATATAGTCTTAGGAAATACAAAGGGGATAAATAGTTCTAGGCTTCATTTAATTATTAAAGTATAATCAACTTTACTTTGCTTATTTTAATTGCATTTTTGAGAACCGATTTTGCTTTCTTTAAAGAAAAACAATTTTAAAATGTCTTCCCCAACCTAATTAAAAGCACGATTGTGTTAATTGACCGTCTTTTGATATAGTCTCTGTGGGAGTGATAAATCTTTTAGGAAAATACTTAGGTCAAGTTTTTTATATCTATTTCGTCTGGTTTTCCAATCACATGTGATCATGTGTCTTATGTTTGAATTATTATCATTTAATTACATAGTCAAATGCAATAAATAGGACACATGGTTGCATGTGATTGGAGAACCTGATGAAATGGATGTAAGGAACTTGATGTAAGTATGGTCCAATCTTTTGTACTACTTGCGACCCGTTAAACTTATGGTAAGTGAAATGGTGAACAACGACATTTAGCCATAAGAGCACTAGAAGTTGACACTTTCCTCCCTTAACCATGCACCCACAAAATCAACATTCTTATCTCTACAAACAACACCCACTCCATCTACTCTAGTAGGGCTTTTAAAGGCTCCATCAACATTGATCTTCATTGTGCCCTTCTTAGGTTTCATCCAAGCATCTAATCTGACCCCTTCAACTTTGTTGAGAGAAAAATTATTAGACACATAACATCCTTTATGTTTCTAGACTTCTTCCACTAGAGCATGTGTCTTGCTGATTACTAACCCAAGGTCTACATCAATTCCTTAAAAAGACCAACTACATTTGGTTTTCTATATCCACCAACATGACGCTACAACAATAGATTTCTGTACATCATTCAACATCTCATCTCCTAAAATAATTTCCTCAAGCCATTTATCCACTCTTATTATCTACATCTTCTGACAAAACATACCTAAGTTGCAACCAAACCAGTACTTCTTAACCCATGGACAGAAAAAAAAAACATATGTTCTAAATTTTCACTTTCTAATATACAAATAGAACATAATGGGTCTTTGGAGCAATGATGTCTGTATAAAATTTCCTTTGTAGCAACTGCTCCATGAAGAAGTCTCCAAACAAAATGTTGCACATTAAGTGGGACTGCCAATTTCCAAATATGCTTTTAGAGCTCTTTTGGTACTTGATAAGAGATATTAGGATCCTACCTAACTTCCCCAAGCTCAAATATTTGTACTCCTGAATAAAGACAATTTATTCCAATAATTCAAGTTCCAATTACTAATGCAAATGGGAATTGAACAATTTCGCAAGCACAATAAATCAATTAATCATATTGATAGGTAAAAATGATTGTAGAGCCTAAGACTCCGCAAGTGCACGAGCCATACTAAGTAATAAAGTGATAAGTAAGATATCGTTCCTACGAGAAATCAAGGAAACTAATTTTTAGATATTAAATTCTCAAATTTTGTTTAAGTCAAGTGAATCTAATTTCTAATTAAAATTCTAAAGGAAATAAAATTAATGGAAATTCTAAAGGAAATAAAATTAATGGAAATTCTAAAGGAAATAAAATTTACGAAAACTTCTTATGTCTAAATCAACCTAGAGTCACTAATCCCTTATTCATTAACTTAGACTTTTATTCCACTAAATTAATCAAACATTAATTTCATCAGCTAATTTAGAGTCTTAGTGTCTATAAATGTCTGTCGGTTCATTTATATCCTAACTTTAATTAATTATGTAATGTCTCACACACTTTATAAAAGGTGTAATTAAAGTCCGGACTCACTCTAATTTAACTATGTGAATTCTATAGGTATATGCCTATCCTATAGACAAATTAGACTAAAGCCTAATTCCACACTCCTTAATCTCAAGGTCTTATTAAGGTTCCCTTCGTCAAGTTCAACCATAAATTCCCAAAACATACTTAAAGATTGTCAGTCTAAAAGTAATATCAAGAAAATCAAGATTAAAGAAATTGAAATAAATTAATGATAATTAATTCGTGGGAAATCAAATCTAAGCAACAAATAAGTTCATAGCTCCTCTAGGTCTAAATAAATTAGCCACATATGGCTATTAGAAAATCTATGGGAACAAATAAAATTTCAAATTCAAAGAAGAGAAAAGAAAGAAGAATGGAACAGATTGTATTGCAAAATTGGGTACTCTTGCTCCCCAAATCGTTGCTCTATTTGCTTTCACCGTGATCCTTTTCTTTGCCGCCAGATCTCTGAGATGTTTTTCTTTTCTCCTATGCGTGATGTCCGTTCTCTTATTGTGCCGTGAGATCTATTTTTTCCCTCTTGTGCATTATTTTTCTCTGTCGCCACTGTGATGTACTTTTTATATAGTTAAAAGTATTAGGTTCTTTTCTTTTTCGGCTTGCGTGTGTGCTTCACCTTTTGAATATATATCTATATATCAATATCTTGCTTTATCTTCATCAATCTGTAATCTTTTTCTAGCGTGGACCCCACACCTCTATCTCTCTCAATTATTATCCTTCTAATTGTCGTGTGCTCGCTTTTTTTCTTTTTTTTTTCTGCATTTATTTATTTGATTACTCTTATTTTGTCAATCCCATCCTATAATATCTCATGCACAATAAAAATAAGATATGAATAGATTTTATGTCTAGATTTCTTTATATCTTATAATTAATTAAAGGATGGAAAGAATATATAAAAGATAATTAAATAGGTATAATATCAATAAACCTAACCAAATATATATCAAAATCTATACCTATTTAATTATAAAATATAAACTTATCAACTTCCCCCACACTTGAATGTTTGCTTGTCCTCAAGCAAAAGAAATCAATTTTTCTTATCCAATAAGAAGAACATTGCTTAAAAAATTCCTAAACAAGGAGCAGTAGACCACCACACAAAGATCATGCTATCAAAATTTATTTACTTTGATGTCTTATAAGAATGGGTCATTAAGCCAAAAGCCTTCAACAATTGTAATCATCCATCAACATCCCATAATCAAGGATTAATAAGTAATAAGTGAAATATTACGATTAGTAAAGGAATATTAAGCCACTTAATTCTTCTAGAAAAATCAAATGTCTCATCTTACTCAATTTTTCATTTAATTTTAATAAGGATCCTCAGGTACTTTTTTCTTCTCTTTTTTTATATTTTTATATTTTTTTTACCTTGAGATGTTGTAGATCCCCTTTTTATGCGACCCTGCACATGGGTGATACAACACCAGTTACTCAGTTACTCCAATATATTCCTCAAGAGGCTTTTAGCCCAACTCAGCCTTCTTTCTTTAACTTTTCCATTTGACGCGAGTGCCAACATTGGTGATAAAGTATGCCCGATTATTAAGTTAAGCCTTGAGAGGCCATTGGAGTTATGTTGTTTTTCTTGAGTCTTCTTTTTTGTTGAGCCATCAAGGGTCATCATCAAGTTTCTAAAGAAAATAAGTAGCAAAATATTCATAAACTAATAATCTATTGTTCGAATTATAGACTAACCCTATTCTCACAGTCTATCTCAAGATTCATCTAAAAGACCAAGGCATAGAGGCTTAATTGAAGCATTCTTTTCTATTTAATTTTTGATTCAATAGCATTCTCTAAAATGGGGAAAGCTCAAAGTTAAGGTTAATCCTAAGCAATGCAAAAATTTCCCAAATTTTTTTCAATTGCATAAGGACATGCACAATCCAATAAAATAATATATATTCATCCCCCACACTTAAATCTAACATTGTCCTGAATGTTGAAAAGTCAATAGATAAAGAAGGAAACTAATACTCCTCTGGTTTAAGTCTCTGATTTAAATTTTATGGGAGGAAAGAGCACACAAGCCAAAAGTTGTAGCAATGAGAGAAGTAATCATCTTTGAATCTAAATCAAAACAAAACAAAAGGAATAATGATGATAAATAGAAATCAAACCACATTGGGTTGCCTCCCAATAAGCGTTTGGTTTATAGTCTTCAGCCTGACTAAACCCAACTTCTAAGAGGGTGATGAAAAATGGTGAACTATTCATTATCGATCCACTTCCTCACCATGATATTGCTTCAGTCTCTACCTATTCACTTTAAAACAATTTCTTGTTTTCTCATTTTTGACTTCTATTGCACCTGTGGAAGACACCGAAACCACTCTAAAAGGTCCAGACCATCGAGATCTAAGTTTTCCTGGAAACAATCGAAGTCTTGAGTTGAAGAGAAGCACTAACTGCCCTAGCTCGAAAGTGCACTTCAAGATATGGTTATCATGACATTTCTTTGTCCTTTATTTATATAATATTGCATTGTTATATGCTTGAAGTCTCAATTCTTCCAGCTCATTTAGTTGCAACAACCTTTTTACTCTAGCTTGCTTGTGGTCCATATTCAGCTTCTTAAGTGCCCACCATGCTTTATATTCCAATTCTAATGGCAAGTGGCATG
>JBAGKO010000011.1:3809790-3824085 GCA_037177275.1 Acacia concinna
AGGTTTAGTATCTTTCTACTTATTATTTACAAAGATGCGAAAATATTTTCAAGATTCTTAAATTTTTTATACTACACACAATTCACCCCCTCTTGGGTGAAAGCCTGCACTAACACAAGGATGAGTCCAGGATTCTCATTGGGATGCATATAGAAACAAGATCCTTGATCTTGAATAACATATGCGATTTCAGAATTGGTTGACGCCATGGATTAGAGATCTTCGAAGATAGAAGATAATCACAAGACCTAAGGGTTGCCAATGAAGAGAGAGAGATCACAAAGGTGAAATGTCGGCGGAAAGCAAGAAGAAAGTAAGGGTTCAGGAAGAGCCAAAGGGTGTCGATGAAAATAAGGGTTTCAAGAAAAAAGAGGAAAGAGAAAAATCAGAGGGAGCATATTTTCTCTCATACCATATCACAAATTGGGAAACTGAAAATTGAAATTATTCTCATTGATTAATTACAACATGTACAAGAAGTCCTTTTATATACATTGGGTTAGCATATAACAGATGCAAAAATAACAACTTACAAATTAGTTACAATTATCTTACTAAAGTATGTACACGTGTACTAATCTAGAAAATTATATATTTAAGTAATAGCTCCTGTTACTAGTGGGTGGGAATATTTTAGAGAAGAATTCATTTGTGTGTACAGGCACATGTTTGTATGCATGCGTATAGCTGACTTGATTACTATCAGAAAATCATATTTATATATATATATTTTACTTTTGTAAGGTATTCCCCAACCTGGTAAGCTAAGGGTTAATCCTCCACTTATTGTGGGTTCCTCTATGAGAAGGATAACTGACTAGAAGATTTAACGCTGCTCCATATCCAAGGTCAGAGATCAAACCCCTGACTAAGGTTAAGAGTGGAAGAACCCCTACCGCTCTACCACGCATCCCTAGTTAAATCATATCTATATTTTGCTAGTGTTTATAACGTCGAATCAAATACTTAAACATATAACTCGCCTACACAGAGCTAATGTTTTCCTGTTTTCTTTTTTAAGCTAAAAACTAATTTGTATTTTAACCCCATTGTCAGACACTCCCACAATTTCCTAAGCTACTATCGTATCTTTCACACGAGTTTTAACAGAGCTGATTAAGATGATTTGCGTATGAGAGTGGGAGACCTAGAGCGGACGCTTTAGCCACTCGTTGAAATGGGTGGGTCCCACTCACCAAATGGAGAATTAATAATGAGGCTTACTAGGTTTCTTTTACGTCAACTTTAATTTTTTGGCCTTCATTCGGCAGCCGCTGGTCTATTCTACTATATTGGAAAAAGACAAAAACACTAATAGGTATCATGTTAAAGTTAAAACTATAAAGAAAAGTTAGAAGAAAAAACAGTAGGGGATGGGATATATATGAATGATGCCATGTGTGACTTTGATGAGAGGATCCGATGTACAATATCAAATGGAGACACATAATAGCATCATTCTGATTTCTGAGTTTTTTTTTGGTGAAATCTGATTTCTGAGTTTTTAACACGCAGTTCTTCAACATCCTTATACTTTATGTATCATTATTAAGTAGTACCTCTTATCTTTAATCTTTAATATAAGACCGCGAATAAATAATTTGAAGAGACTAAGAAAGTTAAATAGATTATTTTAGAGTGTTTGTACCTATCAATTTTCTCTAAACTAATATGTTTAGGTTTATTAACAGAAATGTAATTTAATGATACATATAAGTATTTCAAAAAGAATGTAACATGTAGTATAAGCAAGTAATTTATTTAACTTCTTTGATCTCCCTAAATGATTCAACGAGATCTAATATTAATGACCAGAAGTAATATTTCTTTACTATCTTTTAGGCTTTTAATCTTTTACAATAAACATAGTTTCCTCCTATCAAACGCAATCCTAAACACCAAATGCAGGCACCTCTTGCAATGAGGAACCGAACCTTCACCACATTATGAGGAACTGATCCATTCTTCTAGACCTAGCCCCGTTGATTTTGGCTTTGATTCATTATTAGAGAACAAGCAGGATCCGCACTCATTATCTGCTTCACATTGAAAGCTCCATTCTTATATTATGCCAATGTGAATGTGAGTGTCTGTGTTTATATATAGATTGAAGTACACACGGTTATACAGACAAGGATGCATACTGAAGTGCTCTAGTGCTCACTTTTAAAGCTACACTTAAACACAAGAAACTTTCGGAGTTGATAGTATTACTGTGACATGGAGACGGAGAGAGAGAAACACTAATTTCTAAATCTCATCAATTAAGGAATTTGACTTACCACTGATAATAAGTTTTTGATGATTCTGACGGTGATGTGATATTGAAGATGATATGCCAAATTCTTTGAAGCAGAGCAGGGCAGCTTGGAAATGAATTAGAGAAGAATGATAGTGAGGAAGACGAATAGATGAAAAGGTCATATATAATACTATAATGAAGCTCAAAGATGCACTGTGTGTGCGTGGGACCGTGCGGCATTAATTCATAAATCTGACCAATATGTCATCGCCACATAATACAGAATTAAAAAAATACTCCTATAGTTTTATATATTAGGCAGAGAAAGAAGTTTTTTTTTTTTTCCTCATATCTATAAAGCATTTCATTAAAGTTCATTTCATTAAAATTTTCATGTGAATGTATAATTTTACTTTCTATTTATCAATGTGTTAACTTTATTTTTATTTGGTATTATATAAATTAAATAGAGGTAGAGTTGGAAAGTTGTTGAATTTTATGGTAAAATTAATAAGATTTAAGGTTTCCTTTTATCTGAGTAAAAAATATTGAAAGCGTCCTATATATAGGACTAAAAAAGTAAGTCATGATTTATCTCTTTTGTTTGGTTGTGATAGGCGGATTCCACATCAATATAATATTTAAAAATATATATGATTAAGGGGCATTTAGTACCGGAAGTATTTTTTAGTTGCGTCCATCATTTTAAAGTATTTTTTATAGTTTTGCATTTAATAATTAAGGTAATTTAGGGTGTTGGGAACACAAAAAAAATACTTACAATGTTGAATATACAAAAAATAATAATTTAGAATTTTGGACCCACCTAAACAAATATTTCAAAGTTTTGAGTCCATTACAAAATAGTTTAAGATACTAAACGCACTTAGAAAAAAGCTTTTGGTGGCAATATCGTTATGGAATTAGGCATTAATTTCTTAAAAGAAATTAAAGAACATAAGCACAAAAGTTATTTTTTGGAAAAAAGTAGAAAATATTGTGCTTCTTAGAAGGAGTGTCACAATTAGTAAACACCTTAAATAAAACTTTTTTTTAGAAAAATGCCATAAGAACTAACCACAAATATATATATATATATTGAAATAAAAAAGAAAAAAGTGGATACATTGGGGGCCTCTCCCAAAATGGGATAGGGACCCCCTTTGGGGGGCGTTTGTCCCCACCCCCTTTGGGGTAGAGAGCGCCCCCAGAGGGGACACCTCATAATTATTTATAGCATTCTTTTTAAAAGAGTGCCCCTATTGAGAAATTTTTTTCCTTCATTTATTTTTTACTCTTTGGCTTTTTTTCCTTTCAGTTTTTGCTTCATTTCTCTTCTTCTTTCTTTATTTTTAACTCCACATCTATTAAAGTTTGAGGTCTACTATTATTTTTCCTTCTTATTGGTCTCCACTAAAAAGATATGATGAACAATTCCTCTGTTGTCTCTTTTTTTATTCTTTCCTATTCTCTTATATGAGCTGTTATTATTATTTTTTTACTTGCTGATTGTTTTTTTGTGCAATATGTTCTCATATTTATCTTCTTGTTACTTATTGATTGTTTTTTATATGAGATGTTATCTTGTTCCACAGAGTATTTGTCTTAAACTAATTTTTAATTTTTGTTTTAGGTTTTGTGGTTACGTTGAAATTCAACTCTTTATTTGACTTCCAATAATCAGTATGTATTCTTGATTAGCTATTTCTTTATATCATATTTAATATTTGAGTTACATTTCATTAAGGTTTAATTTGTTTGCATATTCACTTTTGCTCCTTAAATACAGTTCTTAAATTTATGTTTAAAGTCTTGTAGACAAAAATAATATAGGGTTATGAAAGGGCAAAAAATTAAAAAAAAATGACTTTAAGCGGTGCTCTCTAAAGTGGAACACTCACTTCCTGTGGCGTTTTCTCAAGGAAGCACAATGTAAAGCCTTTTCTTTTTAAAAAAATATTGGAATTCCTATGGCTCTTGGCATCAAGATATATGGTGTTTTTCAAGTGCCACATATTAATTAAGAAGAAAAAAAAGCACCACATGATTTCCCTCGCCTATTTTTACTCTCATGATTATTTTTTCACTCTCACTCATTTTAAGTATGTCTCTTTTTTCCTTTTAGTTTTTTTGTTTGTTTCTCTTCCTTCTTTCCTTCTCTTTTAGCGCCACCACTATTAAAATTTGAGGTCTGCTATTTTTTTTTATTTTAATTGGTCTCAACTAAAAAGGTATGCCGAATAACTTTTCCTTTATTTTTTGTTTCTTCTTTCCTATTTTTTGGTTCTCTTATGTGAGCTGTTTTTTTTTTGTTACTTACTTATTGTTCTCTTGTGGGATATGTTCCCATATTTATCTTCTTATTACTTCTTAATTGTTCTTTTGTATGAGATGTTATCTTCTTCCACAGAATATTTGTTTTAACTAATTTTTAATTTTTTTAGGTTTTATGGTTAGGTTGGAATTCAACTCTTTAGTTGCACTACTATAAAAAGGAGCTATAACGTTTAGACGAAACGTCCATTTTTTAAAAAATAAAAGTTAGCTGTAGCACAACCGTAATTATTCGCAAGGGAAAATAGTCACCAGGGCATCTGTTATTTTTAATAACAGATGCCACTTCTGTTTGTTTTTGCAAAAACAGACACACAAGTGTGTCTGTTTTTGCAAATTGACGTAAAAACTTGCATCTGTTATTGAAAACAAACGCAAGTTTGCGTCTGTTATTTATTAACAGACGCAAATAGTGGTGTTTGTTTGTAAGAAAACATATGCCATATGATATCACCAACACCCTACCCTATCTACTGTAGCTTTTGCAAGTCTACAATGTCTGACACTCCAATGGGATGACATATTTAACATCTTTTTTATGAAATAATGGATGCAATTTTTTTAATTCCCACCACTATTTCCCTTTTATTGTTCGTCTTCTCAATTATTTTCATCCTATTATTTCGTCTTCAACTATTGTTCTCTGAAATCCAAACGATTTCTTTCTTTTTGATAGTGGCGACGTCCTTCCTTAACCACTCTTGTCTTGCTTTAATATTTCACAACATCCCTCCCTAACCCTTCCGTGCTCACTTCTAGCTTACTCTTATTTTTCACGACGGCCATTGATGTAAACTTGCACACTACTAGTGTCTCCTCCTTCAAATACTCTCCAACAATGATCTTCGACAACAAGATACACCAAAATTTGTGAAGCATTCACTATCAACAGCTACTAACGGGTACAGAAAATTTACATATTTTTTCCTTTATTGTTTAATTTTACATTATAGTAGTTGAATATAAATTTTATTTTTTCTTTATTATTAGATGCTAATTTTGATATGAATTGCTTCTATTAAGATATGGGCTTCTATTAAATTATCTATCACAGACCAAGGACCCTTCCATTGCTTCTGATTATTTTCATTAGGATTTGTGTAAGATATTAGGTAGTTGGATATTATGTTGAATGGTGTATTTCTGGTGGATGGATGCTGTAAAATGTTAGATTGGATGTGTAATCTAACTTTCTGGTGGTGGATGTTGAATTATGTAAAATCTGGCTTTCTGTGATTGTATTCTATGGTTGAGTTGCATGAATAGGTAAAAATAAAAAAAAATAAAAATTGTACGTATATTTTTTGCAAAAACAAATGCCTAAATGGGCTCCAAGTTTTTAGCAATGGAAGTAGAGAGGATTTGAGAAAGAGACTTTAAGAAAGAAAAGGAGTGAAGAAAGAGATAAGAGGAAAGAGGCGTGGGAGGTGAAAAGAGTTAAAAGTAACTTTTTTAAAAAAATTTGGGATGTCGTGGCTCTCTTTTAAAAGAGCACCACGCAATTGTGCCACGTGGGGCCGATGTAGGGCCCCTATTGTGGTGAGCGCCATGAAGGGCCCCACGTGGCAACGGGTGGGGAGCTATCGTGGCACTCCCTTGATAGCCCATGTGCCCACAGCTCCCACACTTGTGGGATGGAACAAGGGCTATCGTGGTACTCCCTCCAATAGTCCACGTGCCCACAGCCAAAAGTTGTGGGCACATGGGGCCCGTAGCTCCTCTATTGTAGCGCTCTCTAATTGCCTTTGCCCACAACTCACAGTTGTGGGCATGTGGGCCCCTTAACTTTGGGATGGGATAAGGAGAGCGCCGCAATAGGCCCAAAAATTTTTATAAAGTTAATTTTTTCTCTTTTTTTATTTGTTTTCAGTTAATTCCGTGACACTCTTTTATATAAGCTCCACAAATGATGTTTGTTTATACAAATAAACGCATATTGTGACACTTATTTAAGAAAGTGTCACAGTAGGAGCACTATTTAATCCTATATTACAAGTGTACAAAGCTTATGGTATTTATAATTCATAAATGTGAAGTAGGAAAAACTTGTGGGAAGTAAGTTAGAAATAAAGTACGCTGCATCTGTCTCTTCCTTCACAGTAGCATGAATGAACCCCACCATTAAAAGCAGCAGAGGCTCCTCCTTCTCCTTCACAATAACTTCTGAAATCTACGCCACCAACCAGACTGTGAACTCATGAACCTTACCAGGCAAGCAATTCTGCAACTCAAATAGGTGGGGCCCTCCCTGCTTCTGTTCTCCCCTAGCTCCCTCCTTATGATCATGCACAAAATGGAAACCTATCCAACGTTACTTCATCAGTCCTCGTACTCCTTTCCAGTCACTCAAATCTTCCTATTGATCTTCAAAAGCATGCTCCTTTTCTTCCACGTATGGTACACCTACTCTTTCATGTCATTATGGCGTGTTCTTTACATTACACGCCCCATCTGCCTGCCAAAAAATAAAATAAAAACCAATATACTTATATATAAAGTTGAAGATGATATTTTGCTTTATCCGATTGAACTGTTAAACTAAAATTTGATCTCTATATAGTGTATATGGCACTGTTTTTACCATTATAACGCACCCACTGTTAAGAAAAAAGGATAAAGTTCTGATCTATGAAGCTCTTTCGCAGTTTGAGATCTATCTGAACTGTAAAAGACCCTTTGATTAGGCCCTCAGCAACCGCCACTGAACTTCAAGGTTGTCTTTCAGCCCACACTCGACCTGCTCATATTATTATTTACAGTGATTTCAGTCTATTGAGTATTGACATACCTGGAATCGCCTGTGGAAATCAAAACTGATGTGATGTCTTTTCTTCACCAATAATAGAAAAACTGATGCCTTTATTGTTGTTGCTTCGTTAGATTAAAATTGATAATATGTTTTAGTTGAACGATAAAAGCCCCAAATCTTGATCCAGGAAGGTTGTGGCTTGACGAAATGTGCAATGGTGGGCCTCGCAATTAAATTCAAACGTGATCGGTTGTGATAGTTATGATCAGATTGTTGGTCTAATGAATTTTGATTTATTGATTTGATCCGAGCAAGCTCTTTAATAATCCTAAAACGACAGGAATCTACTTCCTCTTTCTAATTTTAATACAGAGCGCAACTTGCTTCGCAGAAGGCACTGCCACAATTATATGCCCTATATAGTATATATAAGCGCTATATATCGAAATAAGTTCGGAATGAGTTCGTGGAATGACAAGTACTCTTCTATATGAAATAATCTTGGGAATAAATTCTTAGCACTGGGATAACTTCTGAAAGCAAAAAATATAATCTTCGGAATAAGTTCATGACAAGACAATTCATTCACACGTAACAATCAAGCTTAATAGAGATAACCTTCCATACATTTTCTTCTATTTTGCTAACGATAACCTTCCATACATACTTCTTCAGAAACAACTTTTAATTTTAAAATCGCTCTAGATCTATTTTGTGGCATAAGAGGCAGTACGTTGGGAAATATATATGCATATATATCAACTGCAAAGCTCTATGGGTCTTTAAGTGCTTGAACAGCGTAGTACGTACATATAGTCTGTAAAGGGATGTTAATGAAAACCAAGGTAGAGTATTGGATTTTCTGACAGTTTAATGTGTGGGAAGTAATTTGAGAGTGGAAGAAAGAGAGGGGGAACATAAATTAAGGGAAGGAAAGGTGGGTTGAGGGCATTTATCGGAAGAAACTTGCCGGTGAGAGTGACGAAGAAAGATGAACAGAAAAGAGAGCAAGGTTGTTTTTAAGTTGGTCATGGTTGAAGTGTGCATTTAAGTGAATTCAAGGTGGTTTTAATGAAGGCAGGTAGGCTTTACTTGAAATCGAACTCTCCATCTCTCACTCACTGCCTTTAATGGCTTGGTAGTTGGCAACCCCTTTTTCTCTTGCGATTGTATTTCTTCCCTTTCAATTTTTTTTTTAAATAAAATATCCATATTTTCCTCTTTTTCTAATCTGTATTCCCTTCTTGTCTTTCTCTCTTTCTAGGTCATTTAGTAATTCCCCAGCCGCCCTTTAATTCATCTACCTTCCACCCTTTGGGGTGACATCTTCATTCACGGTTTAAGACGCATTGGTATTAAGTAGAACAAGAGAAGCTAGATTGCTAATAAAATTCTCACTTGCATGAAAGCTGCTGTACGTTTCACGTCCCTTATTCCATTTATTTTTGATGGGTTGGCTAAGAATTAATTCTAGGAACCCAAGAGTATACATTTACGGTATACATGTCCTTCCTAAGTTAATGGAATAATACCACTTATAGGGTTATTTATCTCCAAACACAAGTAAATTAAATCTTGATTGAAAATGAATACATACTACTCTGCAGAACATTAGAACTCAAGCAAGATAGTGCGTGCAGTGAATCTGTAAATGATAGAAATGGTTGTTTTATACTACGTAATTACATGAATGGATTGTCGTAGTGGTTTGCGGCATGATCTCTAGTTTAATTTGAATTAATTAAATATCAGTGGGAAAGTGATGGTATTACATACTCTATGCTAGTACTTGAGCTATATATTTATGGGCTCGTTTCAACTATATGGATATTCAATTCAGTGGCATGAAACTGCCATCAGGTAATTGATGGGCTGTTTCGCGAGTTGAACAGTCAAGAAAGCAGAATTGATTAATAGTCCGTGGGAATGAAGAAGGGGCAGATGGTGCTGGTTTAAGAGATTTAATTTAGGAGAGAGAAGGAGCAATAAATTTGGGCTTATGTTTTTGGTAACTCATAGGACTTGGTGTGGATCATGATTTTGAGGGTGTTGAGAGCCTTTAAAGCATAGTAGTTCTGGTGTGTTTAATACACGAATAGGTCACCCCATGGGGGTGTTCGTCTTGTGGGTGAAGAGGGTGTTGAGAGCTTTAAAGATTTTAGTTTTTTTGAGTGACCCAACTGGGGAAGTTGGAGTTATTATCCACATTAAAGAACCTTTGGCATTCAATAAGACCTTCCTTCAACTGTATACAGATCCCAATATTAATGACCCATGCATTCCCCTCTCCTCCTCCTCTTCTCACCGCCTTTCTTAACTACCATAACTCCTCTCACCGGCTCGGCTCGGCTCTGTACTCTCCAGCAAGCCATATTAATTTAGTGCCACTATTACAGATACATAGTAGTAATATGCTACCGAATACCGATGGTTGTGCTAGATTATTTGGATGGGCATGAGACAACTTTATATTACAGTGACTAGAAATAAGATTTGACCAAAGATCGATGTGAGATAGGAATTCACATATAACAGTTTAGGTGTAATAAGACTTTGGCCTTGGAGCTGTGTAGTTATTAATTGAAGAGCAGCCAACTTAGAAAAGCACGTCATGCATAGGTAGGCAAAAACTCTAATTTTATTTCCGTCTTCAAGTTTTGCCCCCACCATTTTGTAGACTATTTCTCCTTTTACGGGTAAAACAGTGCTGCCTCATTCTCCCTATATAACCACCTCAAACTTGTTGGATATTTGGACGCTAAGACTCGCTCACGGTGGTGAAAACTGAAAACCCCCTCTCTGATGAATTCAATGGTTTCCTTCCACACTGCTCTCCCCGATGCTCCACCTTCTGGTGTTCCTGCAAAATTCCAAGCTTCTTCAAACAAGAGGAAGTGGGAAGAGCCTCCACTTGCTAAAGATTTTCTTAGGGATCAAAAGAAAGAAGATCAAAGGAAATCCATCTTCGGTATTGAGATTCACCTTGAGGCCCCTCTACCTTCAGATAAATGGCAACAATACCTCAGTATGCAGGTATATATCCGTACATATACTGTCAAATATATTTAGCCACACACATACACATAAGCAGCATATGGTGGTTCGTATAAGAAGTGTATAATCTTGTTTGATCATGCAGTCAGGTCAGATACATAAAGCAAAGATGTGTAAAAAACCAGCAGAGGATCGGAAGAGGAGCCCTGAGACTGAACCACCATCTCCTGAAGGGCACATGAGCCTGGACCTTGGGCTGAACTTAACATGTGAATCCCCAAGGAATAAAGGAGGAGGCAGTGATGCAGTAAATGAGAAGCAGAATCGCAGTTCCTATGGGATTTTGAATGAACACCATCTGTTTGTTGAATCGAGAAATGAGGATAAGAAGGGTTCGGGTGGGTTAAATCGTTCTCCGTCGTGGTTGTCATCGGAGGTGGATCACAAAGAGATGGTCGCAACGGTGTGCATGCGGTGCCACATGTTGGTGATGCTATGTAAGTCGTCCCCTGCCTGCCCTAACTGCAAATTCATGCACCCTCCGGACCAAAACCCTTCAACGTTCTTGAAGAGGAGATGCACGCAGCCTCTTGTGCCAGTTCATAAGAAACGTGCAGATACTGGTTTAGAATTTTAGCTCTAGCGTTGTCTTTTATTTCTCTGGGGATCAACCAAGTTTGTTTATGCTGCTGCAAGTTGAACTTAGTAGTGGAGATGATCAGGGTTATTCTGCCTTTACCAGGATATTGGCTGTTAAAACAAGGGTCACTGGTAATATATATCTATATATATATAAAGCTACTTCTAACCTTGTACTTAATGATATATGTATGATCTAGAAGCGTTTACGTTGGCGGATGATAGTAAAATTTCGGCCGTCTATCAGTGACTGAAACTTAGCAACATCACCAGTTTCCCATATCATACTTACGATTACAGCTTGTTTCTTCCCATTACGTGAAACATGACGTTAAGCTCCTGAGGAGTGCCTCTTTTAAAAAATGGATACAGGGCAACAAGTGTCGATTCTCTTTGAATCACGTTATTGGTCGAATCAGTTATCACAGTTTTCACGTGTCAGTGTTAGTATAATATCTGAGGAAATCTGATGAATAAACCAGAAGAGATTGCTCATATATTTACTTGGGTGGGAGTATTATATATATATTACTTTGATGAAATCCTCATTCTGCAATCGGGGAACACTTAACTCGGCAATGGTTGGAGGGAGAAGTAAATGATGAATATATATCAGTTATTTCTAGTGAACCGCAAACCAAAACTCTCAAATCAATCTTATTAATTATAAAATGTGAGAGCAGGGATAATATATGCTTGCTTGCTTGCGTGTGAAATGAGCATAGTTGTATGAGTAGTAAGAGTAAGATGATGGGTTCACGACTCTCCCACCAAAATTAAAGGCGACCGAGAAGTGAGATAACAGATTTATAAGGTGGCAGAATGACCTGCACACATGCCCATCGCATTAATTAGCTTGCGTTTTTGGTGCGTTTCCTTCCACATTAAATGCATATTTGCACGTTAATGTCAGCCCTCGCCTTCCTTCGTCTACTCCCATTTCTCCCTTAATTCCAAGGATAATATATATATATATATATGGGTGGATATTGCAAATAATAATAAATCAATTAATTTTGACATAATCCCGGTCCACCTAAAAAGAGAGGGTAATTTTGATGGAACTAATATATATATATATATATAGAGAGAGAGAGAGAACCGCAGAAGCTCTTTCTGAGTGCTGGAACTACCAAGTCAGTTTTCATTTATGGACTGCTTCGTCTACTGAGGTGCTCTGTACAGTGCTAGCAAAAAATTAGTATTACTAGTAGTACTCCTAGTAAATTCTAGCTACTATGAAATTTCTTATTAATTTTGTTGAAATCATGTGAACCTTGCTTGCGTTTAATTTTTGACTGAAATAACTATCGTTTCAGAATAGTTTGTGCATTTTGAAAATAAAGGATGTATTATATATAGAATGCAATTCCTTTGGCATAAAGTAACTCCAACATTTCTTTCTTGTATCGTGATTTAATTACCTTCACTGCATTTCCTCAACACCCTTTGATTACATGAAAATCTAAAATAACGGGTAAATATATGTAAAAATTTTCTAATAATACAGATAATTACTTCATATTTTTGGCCAAAGAATTAATTACTTCTATTTAAGTTTAATAAAATATAAGTCATTTTGAAAATAATATATTTATATTATAAAAATAAAAAAAATGATAACCAAATTTGCTAGTTTATCAACAATTTCATCGGAGCAAAACTCCTACAAACAAACAAACAACCCCACCCCCCCCCCCCCCCCCCAAAAAAAAATTCCAGCATCAAATTAAAGACCCAAACGACACCTATTTAGCGCGCGAAAGCGTCGTTTCCTTGAGGTGCCTGGGCGGGAATGGCAGTGGGTCTTCACAAAACCGAGAAACGGTTTCCTCCTGTCAAATTGAATGAAAACGAAAAATTGGGGAAAGACTGAAAGAGAGAAAAGAGGGCGAGATGGAAAACGAAGACAGGGATCTGAAATCGCTAATGGTGGTGCGACGCTGCGCAAAAGCTGCTCTCCTCCTTTCCAACCTGAAATCACTCCCCAGTCACACCCTGGATGATAGCCAGGTCTAATTTTGAAATCACTACTCCATCTCCTTGTTTCCTGCAGATTCGTACATTTTTAATTGGTCGCCTTCTTGTTTCTCTGACTCCGAGTTTTGTTTCTTAAGATGTTAAGGGGAGAAATCGAAGACCTGAAGATTCAATTGGCAAAGCAGCGTTTGATCAACAAGAGAATCAAGCTCTGCGCCCTTTCCGAGTTAATTGTGCAACTCATCTTGATGCTGTCTCTTTTGACTTTCTTTTCGTTGCTCGTCCTGAAAAATCGTTGAAGAACTCTATCAACCTGTGTCATTTATTTGCATTTACTGATCAGCTTGTGGTGACGCTCTCTAGTTTATTTGTGGACGCCGGATAGATGACTCGATCTTCGCCTTCTGATGCTGTTGTACGCTTGAGCTGCCAACCAATATTGATTGCGGTTAGCTGAAATTAATAACTATAGAGGATTTTATTTCAAATATCGTTGGGGCTTGGATCATTCGAGGAAGATGATGCGCAGCGCAATTTAGAGACGATAGCTTTACTCATTACTATGACCCTTTTTTTTCCGGAATTACTTGGACCTATTACCCTTGCATTCAGTGCAGTTGAAGTCAAGTTAAAAATAGTTTTACTCATCACTGCTGAAGAGCTAGCGCATACTGTAAATGTATTGTGTTAACATATACGTAGAGCTCAGATTACTTTTTCTCTTTTTGATACTAGCCAGCATTAGATATCACAGCTAATATTTTGAACTATATTTCTGATTATTTAATACATCTCCTTTTCACTAAACAAAGAAAAATCGAACACGTTTGCCTAGTTCAACATTGATTAAGTTTATTTAACATTGAATTTAAATTTAAGTAAAATGTTTATTTTTGCCTTGGAAGGAATAATCCAAAATCCAAAAGCGCTTTTTCACCTTGAAAGTAATCAAAGTGGAATAAATTTGTTCATGCCGTTGTAAAATATCAAATCAAATTTGACTATTAAATGACACATATCACTCTACATAACACTCTATAAGTTATCTCATTACCACCTCATAGGTACATGGCACTTGATATTACACTTAGAATTTTTTTTTTTAAAAAAAGGCCACACGCTCTCCCTCTCTCTCCTTTCAATAGTAGATAGTGCCTTGGCCCAAGACTAATTCTAACCCCCTCTTCACTTCATCATCGATGCGTCACCCACCCACCCACTGCTGCTCCCTCCTCTTTATCGTTCAAGGCTCTAGCTACCAAACTTTTAATGAAGCCACCTGTTGGAATATGTAAATCCACCCTTGGTGATTAAAGAAAATAAATTGGCTTTTGGGGCCAATATGAAGATATATAAA
>JBAGKO010000011.1:3831655-3845297 GCA_037177275.1 Acacia concinna
GAGGGCGTGGTATGCACTGTTTCTTCACGAGATGACCGTTGGCAAAGAAAAAACGAGGGAAATGATTTATTGCTCCCCATTCTGCTCTGAAGCTATGTCTCTTTCTACGCAGGGGAGTAGGTGGCCCACCTCTCCATGCATTGGGAAGGGAACCACTGAACTCGCAACCCCATGCTGGTGGGCCCGCGTTGTCATAGCCTGGACCCACTGAATTCGCATAAACCTGGTGCGAGTTCAGTGCAATTTCCTTCCCCCCTCTCTCATTTTATGAAGAACTCGCATAAAGATAAGTCGATTTTTGAAACTCGCACAGTCAGAGGGCGATTTTCCTTATAGTATCTCGGTAAATACTTCTTAAAATATTGGATCTCAGTATTTATTTATTTTTTTATAATATTTAGATAAAAAAAGCCGCTGTTACATGTATACCCTTCAATAAATAATAGCAACATGGAAATATGGAATTAATAACTATAAGCACCTTGTATAGATATTTTTCCCCCCACAAAGGCAATCCGTATTTTGGAGCAAGAAGGACTGCTTCTTCCATCCGTATTTATTCTGCTTAATTTAAAATTTTAGTTTGCTTCTAAATGTAGATCACGGTCCAAATTTTAATGTATAAAGAGATAATAAGAAAGGGGGAAATGAGAATGCCATCTTTCTATTTCTATGAGATGTTGTTAGACTGTTAGACGGTACGTACTTCCTCTAATTCTAATTATAAAGGTCCATTGATTTTTTTGGAGAATCTTAAAAAAATCATAATAAAGTTAATTACATTAATTTAACATATTAAAATTTATTTTTTTCTTCAAATTATGTTGTTTGACTTATGAATTAATATATAATGTAATAAAACACAACATATGATATGATTAAATAATGTAATTAGGTTTCTTAGGATTTTTCTAAAATTCTTTAAAAAAATTAATGGGCCCTTGTAATTAAGACTGGAGTGAGTACTAAGATTTAAAAAATGTATGAGTGTATGACATTAAATGGAGAACAGAACTTGAGAAAAAAAGCTTGCATAGTAGATGGATTTTGTGTGTATGTGTTTTTACAAAATAAACAGGGAAAGAGGAAGTATGAAAAACTGTGTCTGGCTAACTAGATTTATTACCTGCAAATTTAAAAGAAAGTAAAACATTTCACATGAACAGCACAGGAATGGTACAAGAGCACCAATTTTGATTGTATGTATATCTGATTATATAAATTCATATTATTTTTTAAGTGAACACAAATACTTCCTCCTGACCTTTGCATATGCCACAGATGATTCTCATGGAATGGTCCATTCCCATGTATGACGGAATTAGTAAAAACCCAAGAGGACCCGTGGGATTGAAGATCCATTGCTGGGAATGAAAATACTGTGAACAAAATGACCTTCAATGCCTATCAAATTTTCTGAAGAGAGCTACAACCGCCTCTCAAGTCTCACCTTATACCCAGATCCTAAGCCCTTTCCCACTCATCTCGCAATTTTGGACTGTCATGCTGCATCGCCTCTCGTAAGCCCTTCTTTTAAAATGGAGCTTATAGGTTCGGGTAGGCACTAACGGTCTGAAATTACAACCACAGGATCGAACCGGTGACCTCCTTCCACTTCACTAACGTAGAAATAACCGATAAGGCTAATGGACTAAGCTGCCCCTTAATTATTATATTTATAATTTAAAATTAATATACGAAGATAAATTTATAATTCTTTACTAATCATAATGATATACTATATTAATTGTATTCCGGATTCAACTAAAATCTTTTTCTCATTTTTTTTAGTATTTTATTTCAGTTTTTGGATTAAAAAAATAAATAGCCTCTCATGAGAAGAGGAGCATTGGATAGTAGTTGTTTCTTCATTATTTGAAAGAAGGACGGGTATAATTTTGTCGCGGGGGGAAATCTACTATGCTCGGCGATGAGAGCAAAGTGGTGTGCCCCGTTATCGCCCTGCATGCCGTGACACTCAGCTTCACACATTGTATCCTCCATTTCCATTTGTTTTCTTGAGAAAGGTCTCATGTCTTTGCACTCAATAGCCCTAGAAATACCACCTCCAATAAATTCCACTGCTACCTCTTCTTTATTCGGAAAATGCCACCGCTGGAATTATGTTGCTCACAGGAACGATCTTGTCCTCCGATTTTGTTCAAATTTAATTGCGATGCCGCCTCGTTCAATGGAGGCGGCTTGTTTCTCGAACCCACGGTTCCTGATTCCTTTATTTGTTTGATTTCGCCTAGAATTCCTCCCTCTTCTGCTTCTTGTTCGGTTTCTTCTACATATCATTCCCAGCAACCTGCAGTTTTTGGAGGTTTACGGAGACCAAGGAGGACCTCGGCTAAGGTTGGTGGTTGGTTTTTGTCGGCGAGCTTGAGAGGGGGTAAATTTGTTGCGGACCCCAAGGTAGATGAGGTGCTATATGGAGAGGAGAGCTCCGAGAATGCTTCTTCGTGTGCCAACACAGTTGCTGAGGAAGGAAAGTCACAAAAGGTTAGGGTGCGGGGAGGCAGTGCTATGAACACCACCAAGCATCTATGGGCCGGTGCTGTAGCTGCCATGGTTTCTAGGTATATTTTTTGCAGTGTTCTTATTTTAAAACTGTGCCTGCCCCTTACTACTACGTTTGTTTTTCTCTCAGCGTTGTTTTTAGTATGGTGATTTGCTTACAATGATCTTTTCCACTCTCTTTTTAATCACACATTGCTCAAAATTTCTGTGGCGCAGCCCTTTAGATGGATATATCATCCTTTAAAAGTGTAGTAGCTTTATTTTCAAGAAATTGAGATGTGTATATTGATGCAGTTAATGAATAAAATGATTGGTATAGACGGACCAATTCTTGTCACTGAGGCCACATGCTTTTAGTGACGCCCATGGATCAGTGATCTTCACATGCTATTGCACGACTCTGCCAGACTGATGTCTTGTTCTTAATTAACTGATGATGTTATAACAATATCTTTCAGAATTATATATGGTTTGAGACCATAGTTTTTGCTTGGATTTGGATCTAATGTAGCGACAGCGATGAAACACCTACATAATTTGTAGCAGATGCCAATCAAGTATACTTGTTTTTACAAACAATAAAGAAATGAACTTTTCCCCACTGTCAAGTGTAGTGAATTTCAGTTAGCGCAGACAACTGCTTTACATTTTCAACATTGCCTTTGTTTAACCTATTTGAATGCCTACTTTTTGCATTACTTTCTTTCCCTTTTATAACAATGCATTTGCCTTTATCAGAACTTGTGTTGCTCCGCTTGAAAGACTTAAGCTGGAATACATTGTTCGTGGTGAACAGAGGAACATATTCGAGCTTATTAAAACAATTGCAGCTTCTCAAGGATTGAGAGGCTTTTGGAAGGGGAACCTTATTAATATTCTCCGAACAGCTCCATTTAAAGCTGTTAATTTTTGTGCTTATGATACATACAGAAAGCAGTTACTCAGATTGTCAGGAAATGAGGAAACTACCAATTTTGAGAGGTTTATTGCAGGTGCTGCTGCTGGAATCACTGCTACCATTATTTGCCTACCACTTGACACTGTATGTGGAAATCTTAAAATATGATCTTTGTTTTTTCTTTTAGTCCCTCAACCAAAGCAACACACACATATTCCATTATGCTTTAATATTGATTAATCTGGGAATTATTTATTGATGATTTGCTCAACCAGTTGACTTTCTATTATTGCAAATTTGTAGTTCTGATCGGTTTCTATGGTTGAAACAGATCAGCAACTATCAACGTGTTCAATATCCATCTAGTCTCCAGGTCTTGGTTTTGATTGGTTGTTGAAATAACTAAGCGATTTTAACATTTCCTGGTTAAGTGATCATAGTTACTTCTTTCAAAAGATGAATTGTGCTTGTCAACTATATGTACCTTTCAGATCTGAATGCTTCCATTAAGAGTGGTGATTTGAACATGTTTTGGCTAGTTAAACACATTAACTTTTGTCCCGGTTCCATTTGCTTGTAGGATTCAGCTGTAGAGTAAGATAAATCACCTTGTGTCAAACAGTTATTCTTTACATCGTGGATAGGAAGAATGCTTAAATCCTTAAAGTGGCTATTTGAAAATAATAAATCTTGAAAAATTTTGTTTGTTTAAAGTTTGCTGGCAATGCCTTCTTAGAGTTCTATGCACACTGTAAGCTGGACCTTGCTTTAAAGTGGGTTCTTGTAAGCATTTATTGATTCATGAAGAGATGGGGTCACCACAATAAAGAACGTGGAAGGAAATTGTTGGGAGCTTATCTGTTATTCTGATATTATTATTTTGAAAAAGAATGAGAAGCAAAATTTTTTTTTCCTGTATTGCTTGTTTGATCTTCTCTCTTTCTGTCCAGCTGGCGGGTCTCTTTGCAACTCAATTTTTTAGTTATTTATTAAAGTCAAATAAGGAATAAGTGATAACATAAATGCATAAAATGTGTGCATTTTTTATTCTGCCATGGAAAAAATGGTACATCATCGTTTCTGTTTGTTTGCTTCAACTTCATTGTGAGCTCCCAATGCAATTATAGTAAAGTAGGTCTTCTAGTGAATCGAATTGTATGCATTTAATTATTTTGCTCCTTAATTACTAGGAAGTCTGAACTATCTAGTGCTTTTTAGATTCGGACCAAGATAGTGGCACCTGGTGGGGAAGCCTTGGGTGGTGTAATTGGAGCCTTTCGCTACATGATTCACACTGAAGGGTTCTTTTCTCTTTACAAGGGTTTAGTGCCCTCAATTATAAGTATGGCTCCTTCTGGAGCTGTTTTTTATGGAGTATATGATATACTGAAGTCTGCATATCTGCACTCGCCCGAAGGAATGAAAAGAATCCAAAACATGCATAAGCAGGGGCAGGAATTGAATGCCTTAGACCAGCTTGAGTTGGGGCCAATAAGGACACTGCTGTATGGGGCTATTGCCGGAGCTTGTGCTGAGGCTGCTACCTACCCGTTTGAAGTGGTAAGGAGGCAGCTTCAAATGCAAGTCCAATCCACAAAATTAAGCTCATTAGCAACTTGTATCAAGATTGTTGAGCGAGGAGGCATTGCAGCTCTCTACTCTGGACTTATTCCCAGCTTATTACAGGCATGCATTTCTTAACTTCTGGATGTCTCTCCCTGTTTTCTTTCACTGGTCTTCGCAAGTTTAGCTGTCTGGATACCTAATTAATACTTCTTGAAAGAATTAAGATGATTATGCACTAGGGTCCAGTTTATTCATACAATACTATTTGTTGGACTATAAGTTTTCTTTTCTTTTTCTTTTTTTTGATAAGATCAAATGACAAACACACACACACATAACACACGCACCCAGGATCGAGCTTGGGACCTCTCCCCCAAAGGGAGAGGTTGCATGTCATGCGAGCTGAGGCTCACTGGCGACTATAAGTTTTCAGTTCTCTATTGTGGTACTTATATTATGATGTTTCGATTGATTCTCATTTTCTTCTGCTCCTTCTTGTTTTTTAGGTGACTTAATGATTATCATTCTGAAGTAGGTTGTGTTGTGATGTAGTGATCACTGATCACAATAGGGCAGTGCTTGCTTGTCTGCTTGTGATATGAATAGTTTTTATTTATTTATTTGCCAACGATATGAATAATTTTTATTATTTCCTTTTAGACTATCCTACCCTGCAGTATCCCATGAATTGAAATGACACTTGGGTAATAGTAAGTTGTGCCATTGTAGGCTACACCCTGAAACGTCAACTTTATTGCATGCACATATATACATTCATTTTGATGATGCTTTCTAAACATGAGGTTTAATGAATTTCTCATTCTGATTGTCCCATTTGCAGGTACTTCCTTCAGCTTCAATAAGTTACTTTGTCTATGAGTGCATGAAGATAGTTCTCAAAGTGGAGTAGGCAACAAGTAGATCCTCAGGTATGGGAAGATTTAGAATGAGTAGCAGACGTACGCCCAACCGATCACTCTATCCGCATGTATGGAACAACAGGAAATTTTGGACTGACTCAAACAGTAAACCTGGCAACGCTTAAAGTCTGCAAATATAAATATTTAGCCTCTGCTGGAAGCTGAATTCATTTTTTCTTCCATCTACTCAATTTTGTAGTTATTTTGCCTTGTGTAGTGTTAATCTCTTAATTGGCTGTGTGATGAGCAACTATTGCGAATAGTTAATATTACTCTGGTTCCAGGACATTGTAATTCGAAAGTTTTTCTTTATCTTTCCATATATTTAAAAAAAAACTCAAAATATTATTTGATCGATGGGTTGTGCCAAATGGACTATAGACTGCTGGCGGTGGTAGTGGTGGTTGTACCCTGTTCTCTGCTTTGTGGGTCAAGGACCGACAATTGCTTATGGACAGGAAAATGGCGGTTGCTTCTTCACTCCAACTTCCCTCCCACATCATCTACTAGAAGGAAGAGAATATTAAGGGAAAACAATTATAAAAATAGTAAGTTTTTTTATTATTTATGGAAATTTTAAAATCTAAGGGCTTGTTTGAGTAGATGGAAAATGAGCTTTTTAGTGAAAGTTAAGTAGCTTTTTAGTGAGTATTTGGCTTGTTCATTATAACTTATCTGGGGTAAATAAGATCTTATGCACAAAGTACGAGAAAGACCTATATCACATACTTATTTCTATTCCGCAAATAAGATCTTATTATCTATAAATTATTCCAAATGAGCACTATATTTGACTCTTACGTGATGGGGCTTTTATCAAGAAGTTCCTTATTTCAAAAAGTAAAGTTACCTATTGAACGAACGTTGGCCATCACCTCTCAGCTTGTATCATCATCTCTCGTCTCTCTCCTCCAGACGCACCCCGACGCCATCACTTGTGAAGCTCGTGCCCTTCTCTCCAGACACCCTTCTCTCATTTTATTATTTTTAGTTTTTTTTAAAAAAAATTATTGTGACTATATGAAAAGAATGATCTCATTATGTATAATACATAACTATTAAATTTAAAATATCTGATAAATTTTTTTAAAAAACAAACAACTCTAAAAAAATGATAAATTATTTTTCATCTTGTTATTGAGTTTGAAAGTTTGGGGTTTTTAGGAGTAGACCTTTGACCTATGGCAGGAATGAACATCAATTTAATTATAATTAACATTTTAAAATATTAAAAAGTTAATTAATTTTTTTACAGTATTTATATTTATTATTATTATTTAAAATGTTTTTCTTAACTTATAAATTAAAATATAATCAAATAATATATGATATAATGAAATAATTTTTTTAATCTTTCGAAAAAATTAATTCCATCTTATATTTGGCTTCGGAGAGGAATATAAAATAAAGAAAAGGAAAAATTCTACTTAAATACCTCCTCAAATTCAAAAACCTTAAAAAATTTTGTTAACATTTCAAAAAGACACTAAGCTACTATAGACCAAATTGGATTTTTCAAATTCGCTGACGTAAACAGTAGTGGAATTCGCAAGTTGAATAATGGGATTCACAAGTCTCGTAATGAGATTCGCAAGTTTGTGCTAATCACTCTCTCCCCTCTCAAAATTCGCAAACGTAAACAGTAGTGAAATTCACAAGTTGAGTAATGGGATTCACAAGTACATGCTGATCACTTTCTTTTTCCCACTTTGTTAGTACTGTTCATCTGACACTAATACTGACACTGTCACTAACTGAAGTATAGTGACAAAGGAAAGAGGGAAATTTGTCTAACATGGACAGTGTTGGATTTTCACAAGTTGAGTAATATGATTCGTAAATCAAGTAATAGAATTCGCTAGTTCGTACTATTCATGTCAGTAAATTTAAAAAGATCCAATTTGATCCATAATACTTTAATATCTTTTTAAAATGTTAATAAATTTTTTAGACTTTTATAATTTGATAAAGTATTTTAATAAAAAAATTTCTAAAGAAAACGGAAGTTTTCTCGACAATTAATTGCCTTTTTTTTTTGTGAATGAAAGCGGGTAAACCCGGCCCTAATTGTCTAATACAATTCTACGGGGAAATTCAACTCCAACCATGTCTTCTTCCAGTATTCGCAGGATGCTTTGATGTGGCTACTTCCATGTTGTGCGGATTAGCCCTTGTACTGTTGCCCTGGCCGCCATTGCATCGGCACATCTGTTACTCTCCCTATATACATATCTAATATTGATCTGACAGTCCTTATTTAACAAATTATGCATATTCAGCGACAATTGCAAGTTTCCTAAGAATGATTGGCTTTTGTGTAATTCACGGACCACTTGCAGTGCATCACATTCAACTTCCACTTTTTTCAGTCCAAGTTGCTTGCAAGCTTGTAAGCCCTCATATATTCCCCAAGCTTCTGCTTCATCGGTTTTCATGTGTTGCAGTTTAATTGAGTACCCAAATAGACATTCTCCACAATCTCCCCTTATTACTCCTCCACAGCCTGCCGTCCCATCTCCTTTCCTCCAACCATCTGAGTTCAGTTTGCACCACCCTGTTGGTGGGATTTTCCAAGCAACCATAATAATATGCTCTGTCGCCGTCCCTTCATTCTCTGTCTCTCCACTTTGGTTGTACAACTTGATCCTTTGTCTTATTGCCTCTGCTGGGTTAATTGGCCTCTTGAAATCTGGATCATGGCTTTGTCTATTCCTCCATGTCTAGATCATCCAGCAGGTTGTTGCAAATGTCTCTGGCCAATCATATTCGGGTAAGGTTCTTCCTCTTGTTGTTATATTTTTTATGACCCATTGTTTCCCATCTGTCCACCACACCTCTTCATTTCTGCACTGAGCTCGAAATTCATTCCATATTGATTTGATAATTGGGCAATCTCTAAGGGAATGAACTAAGTCTTCAATTTCTCCTTGGCATAACTCACAGTAACCCGATGCACCATCCCACCTGCTTGTGACATTCTTGGTAAGTAATCTTCCACGGCAGATTTGTCATACAAACACTTTTATTCTCTCCGGTACTCTCAGCTTCCATATGCCTTTCCAGTATTTCTACCCTCCTAAATTCTGATCATTTTTCATCAATTCATATGCAGATGCTGTGGAAAATTGGCCACTATTTGTCAGCTTCCATGTTGTCTTCTCCGTGCAATAGGTATGCTCCCAAAACTTTCCTTGTCTTTTAATTATTTCCTTCCATAATCAAGAATCCCCTTGACATGCCTTTCATTGTTCCCCTGCCCTACAATTTCTTCCATATTTTCCCACTATTACTTGCACCCAAAAATCTTCAGGGCTGATTTGCATTCTCCACAGTAGCTTTAATAGAAAGGCTTCATTCATGGGATTGAGGGATTTAATTCCCATTCCTCCATTTGTTTTTGCTTAACACATCTTACTCCAGTTAACAGCATGTCACTTCCTTTTACCCTCCTGTTCTCCCCATATAAATTTTCTTTGTTCCTTATCTATTTCTTCTGTTATCCCCTTCAGTATGTAATCATATTGCATAGGATAAATAATCATGGATGATGTAACTGATTTAACCAATGCCTGCCTTCCTGCCAGAGATAAACTTGCCACTTTCCAGCCTCTCAATCTTTGTTTAACTCTTTCCTCACAAGTTGAGTATTTGTCTCTTCTTCTTTTAGGAAATGAAATCATAGCTCCAAGGTAGCGTCCCAGCTCCTCTACTTCTTTAAAACCACATGTGTTCTTGATATCTCTTCTAATTTGGCCACTTACATTTGGGGAGAAATAAATGTGGGTCTTCTCTGTATTCACGCTATGTCCAAATATTTCGCCAAAATCCTGCAAACATTGAACAATTGCATTTATTTGATCAAGGTTAGCTTCAGCAAATAACACTAAATCATCCGCAAACATCAAGTGGGATATTTGTGGTCCCCTCCTTCTCGCTCTCATTCCTCTCCATTTCTTTTCTCTCACTTTATCTAGGATTATGTGTGTGAGCTTTTTCCATTCCAAGCACAAATAAATAAGGTGATAACGGATCGCCTTGTCGAAGCCCTCAGGTTAGTGTTATGGGATCTAGCTTCTCACCATGCCACAAAATTTGGGAAGCTGGATTTTTGACACATGCCATAATTCTATCTCCTAATTTATCCGGGCATTTCAGATCTTTTAGAATCTGTTCCATGAACTTCCAACTAATTTTATCGTAAGCTTTTTGGAGGTCCGCTTTGATAACCATAAATCCTTTCTTCCTTCTCATTGAGTGAATCATTTCATTGACCACAATAATATTGTCATGTATGTTTCTTCCTGGGACAAAGCTAGCCTAAAAAGGAGATATGATGGTGAGCATCATGCTCTTCAGTCTTTGGACCAGCACCTTGGATAAGCACTTATATGTTACGTTACAAAGCGAGATGGGTCGAAACTGATTGACTTTTTTCAAATTATCTATCTTGGGAATCAATGATATTAGGGTCTGATTTACCTTCTCCACCTCGGTCTCATTCGCCCACATATTTTTTATCGTTCTACAAACACTTCCTCCTACCACATTCCAGTTTTTCTGAAAAAATATGGCAGGGAAACCATCTTCACCTGGAGCTTTCATCCCTCCTATTGAAAACATGGCTTGTTTTATCTCTTCATCTTCCGGTAGGCTCAGCATATCTTCCCCAAGCTCCTCACCCATCCTAGGCCAAGTGTGTTCAGTTTTTCTCCAGGGCCTATTCTCGTTATCTTCCATAAATAGCTGCTTGAAGAACTCATTAATTAATTTTCCTGTCTCCTCTTTTCCTTCTTTCCAGTTATCTTGCTCATCCTTAAGCATATGCACACGGTTTCTTCTTCTTCTTATCGCTGTCTTTGTATGATAGAATTTTGTGTTCCTATCTCTATCATTTATACAGCTAGTTCTCGCTTTTTGGAACCAAAGAATTTCCTCTTGCTCAATGATCTCGCTTAATTTTTTTTGGAGTTGTCCTTCCAGATCTTCAAGGAAAATACTGGGTTGCTTTTGCATTGCTTTCTGAATTCCTTTTATCCGTGCAATGATTTCATTCTTTCTTTTCTTTATATTCCCAAACACATTAATATTCCAGTTTAGGAGGGCTGGTCTTAATGTGTTGAGATCCTCTTTGATGTTCCTTTATTGTTCCAGGTTTCCTTAAGCATGCTTGGAAATTCCTTGTGTTTCATTCATGCTACTTCAAACTGGAAGGGGCGTAAATGTCTGTTACCTTTCAGTTTTTCCAGCTGTATCAGAAGCGGGTGGTGATCTGATTGAATTTTGGGACCTACTCTCACAGTTGCATCTGTGAAAAAGCATCTCCATGCGCAATTACATAGTGCCCTATCGAGCTTCTTATACATTTGGCAAGCATAATTAATTATAGGCCCTTTCCAAGTGTATCTTGGTCCCTCTGATCCGAGATCGATCAGTTGGCATATCTCAATGTTTTTAGCAAATTTGTCACATTTCCTTTCATTCACTCCTACTCCTCCTCTCTGTTCTTCAAGTGCCTTTATGTCATTAAAATCTCCTGCCAGCAACCATGGTTGAGTAATTCCTTTCGATAATTCCCACACTAGTTCCCAAAGTTCTTGCCTTTCTTGAGCTCTGTGACTTGCGTATATTGCAGACAGCAGCCACTTCTTTTTTCCAATTCCAGGAAACTCACAATGTAGCATTTGCTTGTTGCTTATTATTTATTTAATTTTTATTTCTTCATCATCCCATAAAATCCATATCCCCCCTGATTGTCCATGAGCTTCCACAATTCTTTGTTTTTTAAACCCCATACGTTTAATTACCTGCTGTGCCTTTATTCCACTGCACCTTGTCTCTACCAATATCACCAATTTTGGATTAAATCTTTGTTTAAAATATTTTAGCACCTGGCCAAACTTCTTACCAGCTGCTCCTCTAACATTCCATGAAATAATCATTAAGATAATTATGAAGAAGGTTAGAGTATACCACTTTAGGCACTAGCATTGCTCTTCTCAGATCTGGCATCCCAGAATCTGAAATGGGCTTCATCTTCACCAACCTCTTCACCATTTAATAGCAGATCCACGTCTGGTATCTCCATCATTCTCGGCTCAAGTGGGTCAGGGGGTTTTGTCTCATCCAGGTCCATTGTCCCCTCAATATACTTTGATGTGTACTCTGGAAGGCTGTCCATAAATTGTTCTGCTGGGCTTTCTTCCAAATTTATTTTTAAGGTGTCCATTCTATCTTCCACTAAGTCTATTTCCTTTCCTTCACTTGACCCCTTTAATTCTCCTTGGCCCAACTCCTTTCTTTCCAATGCTAAGTCCACTTTTCGACCCAATGACTTTCCCTTCAATTCCACCTCCCCATTCCTTTTTGTCTCTTGTACCTTTTCAACAGCTGGTTTCTCTTTCCTGGTCCCATTCGAATTACTCACATGCCCATACATTTCTGACACATCTTTTGTTTTATGATTCCTACCTTTCCCTCCTTCCGTGTTTGACTTACTTTTTTGTCTTGATTGCCCCAATATTTTATCTCCTCTAGTAACCTTGATATTTGAGACATCTTGTAAAGGTTGCCTTTGACTACTCTCTGTCTCATCTTTATCTACAGCCTCCTCGTCTGTTTCCAAGACTGCAAATCTCGCAGAAGTTTCCACTCTATTGTACCCCTTCGCCTCTCTTTTTGTCACTTCTCCCGATTTTCCTTCTTTTATGCTAGTTCTTCTACCCCTCCTAGGACCTGGTGCTATCATCCACTCCCCGTACATTGGGACTGAATTCTTCCCAGATCCATCTTGCTTCTGACTGTCATCAGAAACCTGTTCTGGTTTCTGGTTTTCCGATGCCTTCTTCATTGTCTCCTCTACAGGCTTATTCATGCAATGCTTCTCGTTGTGACTGAATTTTCCACACCCAAAACATATCATCTGTAGGCCTTCATACTCTATTTTAAGTTCAGTTCCATCTACATAATACGCTGGCAGCAGGGGCGCATTGAGGTCTATTTCTACACACAACCGAGCATATATAGTTCTTGCTCTTGTCAAAGTCATATCATCAACCCGGATGGCTGTTCCCATTTTGTTCCCTAGAGTATAGAAGAATTTTCTGTCATAATAGTCTACTGGCAATCCTGGCAATCTCACCCATACAACAACTTTATGTATTTTCTCAATCCAAGGGTTGAAATTGCTTTTTCATGTTTGAACAGTTAGATAGCTATTTTGAACCAGCCATAGACCTCTTTCTAGAGCAAAAAAATAATCTTCTCGATCTTGAAACGTGGCAATCATAAAGCCCTTTCTAATCTCTGAAAGGTACATGTTCCTCCCTGATTTAGCCCACATCACCTGAATCTTCTTCCATAATTGCATGTATCCTATTGTTCCCCCTTAGAGTTTTATAATTTGAGAATTTCCCCCAATAAGACTTCCATCCCATATGTCTTCTTTTGCCTTGTTTTGCTGGTTTTGTCTCCGTCGTTGGTTGGAGCACTTCACGATAAGACAAAGGCGTTGGCTGAGCCACCGGAACTTCAGTATTCTCCTGCATCCATTCTTCTTCCTGTGGCAATAAGGACACTTCCTCAGAAAAGTTGCCCACTGTACGTTGCATTTTCCCCCTAGTACTGTCTTGCACCTTTTTTTCCTGTTCCATCCCATCCTTTGGGTTGTCATTCAACTGCGGTCAGGGATTACTTGCCTCATTTGTGCTTGAAAAGGATTCCATTCCTCCGGGGCTAA
>JBAGKO010000011.1:3855195-3869881 GCA_037177275.1 Acacia concinna
TAATAAAACCATCCCAGAAGTTCAGAATTTATGTCATGAAACATGATATATATATATATATATATATAGGCATGTCGTGCATGCATAAGCATAATAATTAGAACACAGAAAAACATAAAACCTATGAATACATGAACAAGTGGTGGGAGAAAACTTGTATGCGATCATTTGTGGCATAATAGCTTTGCATATTTTGTTTCTCATGTACAGCAGTATTTATTACCCCCAAACTATATCCAAAGTAAATGTTTGATCTCTTTTCTAAATTGTAGGCAGCACGTCATGAGTCAAGACAGAAAATATACTACGTACTTACTTATTAATAAACACAACCATTGATAGTCTCTGCAGATTGTTCCTTTAAGAGTTAAAAAGCCCGGACTTCCCTTCCGATCTGTCGTCCATAATGTGTACTGTCAACCAAGTTATCTCCTGCGTCACCATTAGGTTATCAATTATGCCTTCTACAAGTTATACTCCTCGGAAATAGCTCCCCTCTTTTTTTGACTTCCCTTAATTTCTTCGCTACTTCGCCCATTAACTACTATGCTTCTATAGTTTCTCTACTTAATTTGTCATGAGTTATTTAATCTGTGCATCCACGTAGGTCAATCCATCCATTTGTCTGCCATATATATATATCCTCATTTCATTCTCTCTTTTCCCGATCTAATCTGGAGGCATAACTTTCTGCAGTTGAGTTTACCTTATCAGAACAAGTTTTGTCGAAATTTGCCTCTAAAATACACTGCTAAAAAGATACGAAAGAGTCCTTGAAGCGAGACAAGTGAGGCCTCTTTTAGGGATATCTCTCCGCGCATTTAAGACACTTGGAAGGATGTGTAAGTAAGTAGGTGTATAGGTGGCCCTCCGACTCTGGTGGCTTTTAGATGTGTTAGTTGGAAACCTATTATAACAAGCATATCAGTTGTTTAGCTGACACTGAAATCAAAACATAGATACGTGGATTAAATATATATAAAGCCTTTTGTCTTACATCATTGCTTCCTTTCAGTCTCATTATTATAACAAACGTAGTATATGGTATTTTCTACCCGACAACACAACCAACGAAGTCTTGGTGCCTATGAAATGAAACCTTTACTAACAATATTCACAGTTAGAGCAGGGTAATAATAATTATAAGGACATTAACGAAAAGCCTGGCCACGCGTAATTGAACAATTAACTCACCCGGAGTTGGTTAAAATTACATTGTTCTCTGTTTAATGACTTCTTAATCTAGCTAGCTAGCTGCTCCACATATACCGATGTTGACATTCAACTTAAGTCGATTGATATAGCCTTAGGTTTGAAAATGTGGTTTTGCTTGACTATGAAGACACTTACCGGCACCACGTATACCTTAGTGTTAGAGAATACTAAAATTTATTTCTAGCCTTTGCATCTATAAGTCCACTGATCAACGAATACCAGGGATAATCCTTTGATGCGTGTGTGTACTGTGTACATACATACATATATATTTATATATGAGAGTCCAACCTTAAATGATCTTTTAATTAATACCTTATTCTTCTAATATATAAATCGTACATGAATACCCTAGCTTAGCTTTTGATGATAAACTAGATATTGCGTACCTTCGCTAAACCACAGCTTGCACTAAGCGTTAACCTTTTATTTTATACTCCTTCTTCCCATCTTAATTATAAGAGTACGTTGATTTTTTTAAAGAATTTTAGAAAAATCTTTAGAAAACTAGTTACTTTATTTAATCATATCATATACTGTGTTTTATTATATTATATAGTAGTTCATAAGTTAAACAACGTAATTTGAAGAAAAACACCAAAATTTTTATATCATAAAATAATGTAATTAGTTTTCTTAAGATTTTTTTAAAATTATCTAAAAGAGCCAATAATTCTTTATAATTAAGATAGAAAGGAATGCATAATTTAGATTGACGGGAGTATGGCAGAGAAATTTTGCCACAGAACAAGAAGTATGTATAAGGACAAGCTACTGCTAACGAATGCTATTTGAAGGTTTATCGAAAAATGCAAAGAATAATAATAGCGTCTCAAGGGTTACAAAAAGGATTGGTATAGATTGGATACACCAAATTCTTCTTCTCGTCTTCAACTGCACCACCCCCTTTTGTCAAACAGGTCACATCGATCCTTTGTGTCATTTTCACACTACGAACATGTCTCTTCTATAGATATAACCCTTTGATTTCCTCGAGGCTATATATGATTCTCACTGTTGGTTTATATATAGCTGCATATATTTTCAACGACTTTGATAGATTTTTTAGTTTACCTGTTTGCTATTCGGTTATTATAAGGCCGTGTGTTACGTAGCATGCATGTCGGTATTGGCGGGCCAACAATCGGTCAATCTGTATGTACATTAAATCACATGTAATTTGATTATCTTAATCAATATAATAATATATAAAAAATTCAAAACTAATGAATACTACTCGTATTATTCTTTTTTTTTTTTGCCCTGAATACTATTATTCATCTTTTAAATTATGTGTAATATAAGAAAAAATATGCTAGTCTCTTGTCTCTCCTTTTTGCCTTCAAGAAACAACATGCTAGTTATGTATGTTATTTATAGGACTGATTAGCTGTTAATTAAGCAGAACAAGAACTGTAGAATTAAAACTGATTATATTTGTTTTTTCGTTTTTGTTTTTGTGTGTGTAAGTCATCATTTGGTGCCATGCAAACCACGACGAAATAGAGAAGACAGCTTCTGCTTTGCGTGCATGAGAGGGCGATCTACTCCCTCCTATCTTTATTATAAAATTCAGTTGACTTTTTTTAAAGAATTATACAAAAGTTAATTTTATTATTTAATCATTTTATATGTTGTATATCATATTATGGAATATATATTAGTTCATAAGTTAAACAATATAATTTAAAGATAATAAAAAATTTTAAGGGCCTGTTTAATAACTTGTTTTGGAAATGTTTTTTTTTTAAATAAATAAAAAACAAAAAATTATGAAAATTTTTTTTTACCAAATTATTTTTAAAAACAAGAAAACAAAAAGTTGTTTTTAAAAACCAAAAAATAAAACCAGTTTTAAGTTGTTTTCTTGTTTTTATTTTTTATTTTTCATTTTTTGATAATATCACTTATTCATTATCGACATTGCATTACTAATAATGACACCGTCACGTCACTACGGACGGCCCCGCTGCCACGTCAATTTAAAAAATAGATTTTTAAAAAACTACTATCCAAACAAATTTTTTGTTTTTTATTTTTAAAACTTGTTTTGAAAAACTGTTTTACTAAACTGTTTTAGATAAGAAAATCAAACAAGCCTTTAATATCTTAAAGTAATGTAATTAGCTTTTTTAAATTCTCTAAAAAAAAAGTCAACTGAACTTTATAATTAGGACTGAAGTTGGTATAACTAGTAATGATCTGATTTGATAGTTGCTTCTTTTATATACAACTATTAATTAAGTAATAAAATAATTATTATATTAAACTAACAAGAATATTTAAATACACAAATCCGTGGTAGCTATCTAACACATTCACTTTTCATATAATATAACATTTACGTCTGCTGAGTATAAATGCACGGCATCAGCCTTTCATTTTTTTAATCTGAAAATACTTATTTCTCTGTATGTCTTTTTGGAGTTGTGAGTTCTATTATCATATGAAATCTCTATGTATTTAATGCTAATGCAATATCACTTCTAAATCTTGAGGTTGCCCGTGGCTAATTGAAAACAATCGAATTAGTTCCACAATAAATATCTATAAAAACGATCAAGTTGGAATTTCTGTTTATTTGGGTGGATAAGGATATGTTACGACGGTTAAAATTTTTCAATTTTTTTTTCTGAATAAATGTATCAGAATTAATTTTTTTATTAACGATTTAAACTGTTTCTTGTTTTGAAATTGAAGTACACTCTGAATTTTTCCTGCCTCGAAATATTACTACATTCTGAATTTCTCTGTGCATATAAGAGCGATTAATGTGTGCAAGGCTTTTTTAATTTGCTACGTATACACATATATATAGGCATATATAAGACATTTGTTTGTGGCCCATATATTGTTTTATCACTGTATACTTGTACAATTCAGTCACAATAATTTAAAATTATTCCGCCATTAAAGCAACTATATATATTTAAAAAATTAAATTTCCAGAGAAATAATCAACAATAAGCTAGCGAGAAGAAGTTTGGATATAAATAGTAAAGGAAATGGATGTCGAAAGCCCCCAAGTTTTATTGGGTGGTAGAAGAGGGAAAAGGGTTGGTCTCAGATCTATCATTACAGAAATGGGAAGGTCTCCATGCTGTGATGAGAATGGACTTAAGAAAGGACCCTGGACTCCCGAGGAAGACGAAAAGCTTGCCCACTTCATTCAGAAACATGGCCATGGAAGTTGGAGAGCTCTCCCCAAACTTGCTGGTCTCTTCATATTTCCACACACACACACACATACACTGCATCCACTGTCTCCATCTTCACCCCTTTGCTCATTTCCCTATTTTCAATTTTTGCAGGCCTCAACAGATGTGGAAAGAGCTGCAGGCTAAGGTGGACCAACTATTTAAGACCTGATATTAAGAGGGGAAAATTTTCGCAAGAAGAGGAGCAAACTATTCTCCACCTCCATTCCATCCTTGGAAACAAGTACTTTCTTTTATTTCTCTTTTCATTGACTTGATAATGGAGAATTGGATGTTATATTTCAGCTTTTCTCGCATTCAAATGAAAAACTTATTCAACTTTTTGGATTTATATGTCTGACATCGAAGTATCTATATATTTACGTATGTGCTTGTTTCACAGGTGGTCTGCAATTGCATCCCATCTCCCGGGCAGGACAGATAATGAGATTAAGAATTTCTGGAATACTCATTTGAAGAAGAAGCTGATTCAGATGGGCTTTGACCCAATGACGCACCAGCCAAGAACTGACCTTGTTTCAAGCCTGCCCTATCTTCTGGCTCTGGCCAACATGACGGACCTAATGGATCATCAATCACTGGATGCACAAGCCCTTAAGTTACAAGCTGAGGCAGTGCAGTTGGCCAAGCTTGAATGCCTTCATTATTTACTCCAATCCACAAGTTCCTTCACTACTACCAACTCCTATGACCAGAGTGCCAACATGGAAGGCCTCAATTTGCTAACTTCAATGTCCAATGTGAACGAGAATACTTCAGTCATAAACTGCCCATCACAGCTGGATAACGCAACCTTATTTTCTAATGGGATTGTTAGCTCTCAACCACTCCACCACCCAAACATGTTATCATCTCAAATTTCAGACCCACAAGTCTCTTTCAATACTGCTCAGCCATGTCTGAATAGTGAGAAGAATGAAGGTACTAATAATAACTTTACAATGATAAGCGAAGCGGATAACATGGCCAATGATGACACTTGTTCATGGATGATTGCGTCTATTCAGCCAACAGTGACAGCAGGGACCTCATCAAACAGTAATCCAGGAGACGCCAGCAGCCGCACGTCCAGCTTTGAAGGAGGAACCTCATCTTATTGGCCCGAACTCTTGTTTGACGACCCAATTATACATAATGCATGAAACTGCTTCATCAGCACTATTACATTTGTGTGTTTTGTTTATGCTATTCATTGTTTTTTCACGCAAAAGCCTTATGCATATATATATATATATATACACACACACACATATATATATAGATGATATTACGTACAATACATATTTTTGTCTCCATTTTGGGAGCTCTTAGTTTAATCTATTTGGCTGAATGGCACTGCCATTTGATGTTTCAACAGTAGTGTCTACGTTATTTACAAAATTAAACTTGGCCTTAAAATGCTGTTTACGATTTACTTTTCAAAATATATTTCTCTTATTTTTACTGTCCAAGGTATTATTCTCAATTTTATTTAGCCTCTCATATTTTTTCCTAGTCTCCGCCGCACCTTTTCTCTTCAAGCTTTTTTCCTTAAGAAAGTAGGTAACAATGAAAACCCATTAGTGACATTGCGAATCCCGCGAGAACTTTTCTCTGGTTTACCTTCACTTTTTCCTTTTTCTTTTTGGGTGATGTATAAAATTTGATATAGTTTTTGTCATATCATCTATATAGCTAATCCCATCTATTAGGATTAAGATTTTGTTATTGTTGATAATAATGTATAAAATTTGAGGGGTTGCATTAGGCAGAATTCCAAGATTTTCAAGGTTGGGCCTAGTATGAGCCATGATTTCTTAGCCCAGTCTATATACTGATTACGATTTTTTATCGTTGCATGATGGACTAATAAGGTTCTTAAACTCTCACTAGCCAATAAACCAGTCAAACAGTGAATCAATCGTTGATTGTCGAAGTTAAATCAAATCTAACCCGAGACCATACTGGTGAGGAAGTAACCTTAAATGGTCTTTAAATAAGGTCATTGTGAATTACAATCCTTAAATTCTCAATTGTAATATGCCAAATTTTAATATTGATATTTAGAGTTAAGTAAGATTTGATTATTGATGAGCTTTAGATATTAAGAGGTAAAATTTGAATGTTTGAGACTTAATACAAGTGTTTAAGAATAGTTATTGGAAATTATATATAGTTCTAAGCTTTTTCAAATGGTTGTGGAATTTGAGAATTTTTTATAATGGAATGATAAAAATTTTGAGTGATTATTTTTATATTAAAAAGTAGACATTTTAAGTTTTTCATAGAGTCTTAATTTATAATTTTTAGAGATGTGTAGACTTAAATTTAAATTTTTAAAATTAGAAAATTTTGAGTGAGCATTGAACTAGTTGAACCAGGCCCATTAGAAGGCTGGTTCACAGTCACAGGTTCTGTGGTCCAACCAACTGGTCAAGCTCAGTTTTAATAACAACACTAATAACAGATCGAGCATCAACAAGAATGTGTGCGTTGCTATGAAAATTAGTGGCTTTTTGTTCTTAAAGAATATATTTTTTGAATAGTAAGTAAAAGTAACGGATTTTTAAAAATAAGTTACTTATTTTAAAAAGTTCCTCCCAACTAGTTAATGAGAAAAAGTCATCTCTCTTACATCTAAACTAAACATAAGTCATTTTTCCTACTTCTAATTTAAACACAAGTTAATTATGATAAATAACTTGTTTTTAAAATTATTTTTGATAAGTCATTTATTTTTAAAAGTTTATTTTATCACCCTTTTCTATTAAACTCATGCACAAAGCGTTCTCTATTTTGATTAGAAAAAACAACTCACTTTTACCACAATTCGAAAAATATTATATTATACCATCCAGATTACGGTAAAGTGACACCTGCAAACATGATATAACGAACATATAGTAAGAGGGGGGAAACGATGGCAGTTTAGGCCTAAATTTATTTTTTTGTCGTGTCTGGAAAAAGAAATTAGGTAAAAGGGAGTGTTTTTTCTGTTTTTATCCTACTATACTTACACACATTATACTATCCTTTAAAACCGGGGAAAAAAAACCACACAATATTCTTTACACTCACACCCCTAGCATCTCCGTATCACTTGGACTCACTAATTGAGTTGCATTTTTATCATCATTCTCTTTTTTATTTTTTTGCTTATAATTTTTTATCCACCGTGAGATTAAAAAAATAAATAATTGTGATTCAATATTCTATAAAATTATTATTATAAACATGAATACGTAAATTTAAATTTTTAAAATTGGGATCTATATATACCATTCAAAATTGCAATATAATAAATAAATAAATAAATAGAATTAATTTTACAAAATATTAAACCTACAGCATCCACTTTATAATTATAAGGTGGAGATGGAATAAGGAGAAGTTGGTTAATTTTCAAATAAATTCATTTTCATGGTGGTCAATATTATATTATAACAATGAATGGGCCTCGCGAGAAAATCAATTGCACAATCAACAAGGGTTCATGGAGGTGTTGGTGGAGCATACGCAATTGTAGCGACTGGGCCTTGGTCTTCTGGAATAATCATGGCGCAACGCAACATAACTAAGGACAAACTCAAAAAAGATAGCTCTAGAAAGAATGACTTATGAGAATCACAGGTATGACAATTTGGTAAGAGCCACTCATTTTATTTTTTACTGGCAAAAAAAATAATAATAATAAAAATAATAATAGAGCCACTCATAATTCCTGCCCCTTTACCTCAATCAAGAAATGGATGGTGGATGGAAGGGCGTCTCATAAATTAATAGATTTAAAATTTTTTTAGAAAATTGTCACGTTAATAAAAATAAAATAGATGACTTGTAAATTATTAGTTCAATTTATTTAGTAAACTAACGGTCAATTAACAATAAAGATAAAATTGTCTCACCTCTGAAACTTCAGGATAAAATTGCTCCAGTTAAAACTTTCAGGATAAATTTGTTCTAAAATGAATATTTTCAGGACAAATTTACACTTTTACCCTTTAATTTATTCCAAATATTAAGAGCCACGAGATAAGTCGTTGGCAGCCGCCGGTCAGAATTGTTTTTTTTTTTTGGGAAAAAAAAAACAGTTGAGGATCTAAAACTTAAATTTCCAACGTGTGATGTGTCTTGCCTTCTGTCATCGTGAAATACAGAGTAAACTGTGTGTTGTCTGTTGTCTGTTGTCCGTAGTCGAAGATGACCAAGTGCTTTAGCTTGACAGAATCAAAAAACTGGTGTTATAGATCCACCTTCAGAAGGTCGGGGCTCCGCTCATCCATCACTGACCTCAAAGACGGGACCGTCATCCATTGCTGGGTGCCTAAGACCCCAGCAGAGTCTAAACGAAATCTGCTCCTAATCCACGGGCTTGGGGCCAATGCATTGTGGCAATGGGGCGACGTCATCCACCATCTAACCCCCTTCTTCAACGTGTACGTGCCGGATCTTCTCTTCTTCGGCGGATCCTACACGACCCGCCCCGAGCGGAGCGACTCGTTCCAGGCTCAGTGCCTGAAGGGGGTCATGGAGGCGAACTCCGTACAGAGGCTGAGTCTGGTGGGGTTGAGCTACGGTGGGTTTGTGGGATACAGCATGGCAGTTCAGTATAAGGAAATGGTGGAGAGGGTGGTGCTTTGCTGCTCCGGCGTAAGCTTGGAAGAAAAGGACCTGAAGGAGGGGCTTTTCCCGGTGGACTTGGAAGAAGCTGTCAACATTTTGGTGCCGCAGACGCCGGAGAGGCTCAAAGAGCTCCTCGGCTTTACGCTTTCCAGACCCTCTACGGTTGCTTGGCTGCCTTCTTGCCTATTTATTGATTACATAGATGTATGTAAGGAGCTACTTCTCTATCTCTCTTCCTATCCATTCTATCGAGCCGTGATAACTTCTTCCATTGACCAGTAGTGAGGAGATTGAGAGCTATTTCGTAGCATAAGTTGCATTTCACAACAAGTGCTGAGCAGAGAACAGATAACTAGAAAAATCTAAAAAGAAAAAGCCATCATCACCCATGTGATGTTCAATGACAAAATTGAAGAGAAGTTATATACTCATATGTGTGAAAGATGTATTATTTTTTTTATTGGATTGTAGTGTGGCAAAACATGGATGTAAGAGTCAGTAATGGTGGGTTTGGGTAGGCAATGTGCAGGGATCATGTTGAGGAGAGGAGGGAAATGATCAAAGCAATCGCCAAGGGCAGAAAACTTTCTGATCTGCCTAGGATTTCTCAGGTTCAATTCGTTCTTTCATTTTCCTCCCCCAATCACATTTTCAATATAATATTGGAGGGTTGTGTACATATGTCACTAGAGGTTTTTATGTCTCTTCTTCTGAAGCAGCCTACGTTACTGGTGTGGGGAGAACGTGATCAAGTGTTCCCATTGGAATTGGCTCACAGATTGAAAAAGTAACTTACCCTACTTTTCATGGGATTTTTATTTTTTTGGGTTTCCTTCTGAATCGGGAATCGTGAACTGATGATCATTGGGGTTTGAACTTTGAGCACAGGCATTTGGGGGACAACGCTGAACTGGTAGTCATAAAGAACACGGGACACGCCCTCAATGTGGAGAAGCCCGGTGAGTTCTGCAATGTCTTGAGGTCTTTCCTCGTCGATTTGAGGCCTCCAGCGGTTGCAGACGCCCCATCTCCCAATTTTTTCTGCCGCTAAATTACTGTAACACTTCTCGTTAAGCAAGTCATTGAAGCAAGTATGGTTTCGTTATGGATTCTTGCGAGGACAGCTAAAGAATAAAATCGCAAAGCACAGTCTCTATCTCTCACACATTATATTTACTTTTGCTCCTCTCATTCCTTACATGTTTAAAATTTAATAGTGTGTTCTACAAGCTTTATGACTCAAAATGTAAACTATTGAGCATTAATTATTTTATTCTCAGAGTTCATATGTTAAAATCCTAAAAACAGTATCTTTACTTGAGGATAAAAATGTGTGCATCTAATCCTCTCAAATCTAACATAGTTGGAATCTTGTGCACTGTGCCACTTTAATTATTATTTTTAAAAGTGTCCTACGTGTATTTAATATATGTTTTTGAAACTCATGAAAATTTTTTAAGCCAAAATGGGACCCCCAAGGTGATTTTTAGAATATTTTATTGATTTAATTTTATTAACTTGGTCAACAAAATAAATTGGAGGAAGTTTTCTTTTTGTCGAATGGTAGGAAATTCTTCAATAGAAAATTTAGCCGTAATTTTTTTTAAGAAAAACTTTAATCAAATTTAGTGGCTAATTTGGAAAATAGGATAACCAATTATAAATTTTATTTTTGTTATGAATATTTCATTATTCATGAACAATAGTTAGAATACTATAAAGCTATTTGATGTACACTTGGATGAATGAATTATATAAAGGGTCACATAGTTGTACATTCATCTGTATTTTTTGTACTATTTATTGTATATGACCCTTAGTGGTGACTTTTAAAGGCCTATGAAAAGGTCATAATGTATAAGAATCTGACCTTTTTACAACACTTTTTTTTTAAAAAAATAAAATTGTGTTTTAGACAAAATTCCTCCTATATTTAACATAAAATCATCTAAAATAAGCTGATCCTAACGACTTAGGCAAATATCTTTAGCAAGGGGTGATATTATTAGAGCACGTGCTAGCAGATCCGGTGTTTTCAGAAAGTAAAAACCATACACGCCGAAGAGTCTTTTTTCTACAACCAAGCGAACACTGCAGCTCCTCCAGCTCTTTTGTGACCAAATATATTCTTTAGAGTTTACACTACAGTTTCCTATCCAGCTATATCCCACCAGATGAATTCACGTCAGCAATTGATCCATACAGAAAATATCTGATACAAATGTAGTTCAACTTTAGCAAGTGCCCCATTAACAGCTGCAAAGTAGTGATACATCACTTACACTAGCTTTATCTTTAATCTGCTCCAGAGTCATCAACTTTTGAAGGCTCAGCTGCCAGTTTGAAACATGGTAAGTAAAAGAATCAACACATTATCTTTAAATTTAAAGACGGACTCCTGAATGGAAAGTAACAATCTTAAAAATGCAAGAAATCTTCTCTAGTCGATAGCAGTAAGCCAGTCCATTTGCGATCATAATGATAACAAAAGAAAGGGGGTGGATGGGAGGAATATGTTTCAGCACACACGACTGTTTCCATTCAATAATAATAAAAAGATATGGTAAGGATATTCATCGTACTTGAATCATACTAAATATTAAGTCCGGGATGGATTCACTAAATAGAGGAGGCTTCCAGCATGGTAGCAAACTGTTTCTACTCTAACTACGTATTGTCAGTGTGCAACTTCAACAATTTCAGAATTCGATTTATAAATTTTAAATTCGATTTATAAATTTTAATTGTACGTATAGCTTCCGAATCAAATTCAAAGGGAGATGTACTGTTATGAAACATATGACGTGAAAGCATCATTATAAAAATGGCAGGCGACTTCAACCCAGAAAGCAACAATATAAATCACGACTCAGGAACTGCTACATGTTGGGATGACTTAAATTATAAGCTCAATGTCCCAAACTACGAAAGCATTATGTCCCGATCAGTCCGTCATAGCCAAATAAGAAAAGTTTTTAATACTAATAATAGCCAAGAACCTCAAGCATCACACTTGTGCTCCAAAAACTGAGGTTCAAAGTAAGAACCATGCTGTTTTACTTGTTAAAAGAACTACATAATGATAACAACTTAAAACATATGCAAAACTATAGCATTAATACACACATGATCATATATCAACCTACAAAGCCATATGTAAAGAGTATTAAGCAGGGTTACGAGGAAAGATGCAAGTGGTCATCAGTCACAAACTAAGTAATTGCATAAAAAAACCCAAGACAATCTAATTTTGGATGTTCTTTAGGTCCACCGAAGAAAAAATGTGCCATTAAAAAGGAAGATGAAAGGATATTCATAAAAGAAGCCCTTCAATATCAAGAAAGAAGAATTACGTAAACTCACCTCCCTCATCCGGGTCTTTGGTCCATAAGGTGAGATTGTCCCTCAAGAGCTGCATAATTAGGGTACTATCCTTGTAGGATTCTTCACTAAGATTATCAAGTTCAGCACTAGCCTCATCAAATGCTTTCTGAGCCAGATAGCAGGCCCTGCATATATAAACAGTACATGTAAAACAAGAAGGTGGCAATTTATAAAAGCCCAAAGAGACAATTGAGTAAGAATGTAAATTTATGCTTGGCATATGCATAAAACCACTGTGATATAAACAGAAAATCACACAGCCTAAAATACATTTAAAATTATTAAAAATGCAATGCTGTCCCCTGATAAAAAAAAGTTTATACATTGAACAGTTGAAGAATCGGAACAAGGAAGGGAAGAGAGAAGGGAAACCTCTCAGAAGAGCATAATATCTCATAGTAGAAAACAGAAAAGTTCAATGCCAGGCCAAGTCTGATTGGATGAGTCGGGGGCAGATCCGAGGCAGCAGTACTACTGGCAGCCTGCATTTAGTTACCTATCAGTTTCTACCAAGTTTAAAAATGAGAGAAACCATGAAATCAAAAAGAAAAAAGAAAAAAAGAAAGTCCAACTAAATTCACCTCATACGCCCTGAGTGATTCATCTGCAGCTTCTTTGCGATGACTACCTGATTTAAACTCAGCTAAATAACGATAGTAGTCTGCTTTCCTACATGGAAGAGAACAAAAGCTTGTGATCCCAGCAAAAACAAATGCATATGAACTTGGACCTTCCTGATTCTTTAACATTTGAAAACACCAAATGGTTTTAAACTTTAGGTAGTGACATTATGTTTTAAAAAGTATAAAACCAAAGTACTTGCATGTATTCCGAGACTTTTGAAGCTATATCTTGAATCCTACTCAGATAACAAAAGACTTTATGTCACAAGATATCAAAACATTTAAATCTACTAAGAGAATTAGAAATTATTCAAGACTCACATCTTATGATAAAAAACAGTTGATTCCCCAGTTGTGGAAGATGGAAGGAGGTGCTTATCTATGACTGATAATATGTCATAGCAGATATTTGAGATCTCATCTTCAACTCTCAGTCTGTAGTCCTTTATCCTTTTCACATTCAACTCATGACCCTTACCCTCCTCCTTGTCCTCAATGGAAGTTAGTATCCGCCATGATGCCCTTTTTGCTCCAATTACATTTTTATACCCAACGGAAACAAGGTTCCTCTCCTCCACTGTGAGTTCCGCACCAAATTTAGCAACGCCTTTCATAGCTTCAACCATATCTGCAACAAGAAAAAACCAGGGAGATGCATAACCAAACAAAATGGAATGAAGCAATTTTAAAAATTTGAAGAGATTAATGTTAATGTTTAGGAGAAAAACTGCTATTTACTAAATGATCCAATTCAATTTTTTTAAATCCGGCAGATTTTAGGAAGAAACTTGCCCAGTAGTTTCCAGGATACGAGAAAGAACAATATGCATAAGTGGATTCATTACACGGAAAAAAGTAATTAATACTCGGTAGTTTTTTATTGGGCATCCTGGTCATCGTGGACACTTACTTCTCTCTTTTCTCTTCGTTCCTTTTTTTTTTCGGCACAACTTTCACGTCATGTTGCAGCCCCAACAGAACCAAGTATAGTCCATGAATGTATTACTGTTTTCTTCTCCCCATTACATTTTTTTTTACAACTCTATGATCTATAAATTAGGTCGTGGCATTTAAGATCGAAAAGAAAATTCGGTGGTAGGCCACTAGCAGCTAGAATGGAAATTGCAATGGAGAACAACTTCTACACCCGGGTTCTAAAAGAAGTTATTGAAACACCTCTACCGTGCATAGCGTACCACAGGCCACTAATCCTTCAGTTTAAATGAACCCGAGGAGCAAAGACGGCAAGACGCCGCTATTAATCCAGCATTTCAGGAAGCAACAAAGTACCGAAGACCTTACATGATCACGAATTGAGTAAAAGACGGCAAGATGCAGATATTAATCCAGCGTTTCAGGAAGCCGCAAATTACCGAAGATCGTACATGATCACGAATTAAATAAAAAAGGCAGATACAGATTACAAAAACTGCAAGCCTCTGTGAACCTGCAGAGAAAGAAAGAAATCGTACCGGCATATCGCTCTGCTTGTTCAGCAAGTTTCGCCAAGTATAGCAGCCGCTCCCGCTCATTCTCCATGGTTCCTCAGTCCCTCGGTGAGTTAGCAGAACTTCTGGTATTTTGCTCTAGAGTCTAGACTCTAACAGACTCCTCCGACAATGGAACTGGGGGATTGGGTATTTG
>JBAGKO010000011.1:3878917-3903912 GCA_037177275.1 Acacia concinna
AGGGAAAGAGGAAGGAGAAAAGTGGAAAAATGAAGAAAGAGAAAAGTGAAAAAGTAGCTTTTTGAAAAGTTGGTTTTAGAGGAAAAAAAGTTGGTTTGGGAGTAAAAAGACTTTTATGAAAAATAAGAGTGTTTGGGTATATTTTTCCCAGAAGGGCTTTTTACCCAGAAGGACTTTTTCTTTAGATATCCAAACACCCCCTAAGTATAAGGGACGAGTGTCATGTATTATGAAGATAATTAGTAATTTGCTAAATGGGGATTTGTAAGGCTTACCACAGCCCACTAGCCAGAAAAAAGAGAGTGCTTTTTGGATGGATGGTGATGAATAAACTAATGATTTAGCTGGAAAGTGGAATCAGAGCGAGGATGATGATGACTGATTAGAAGAGCATCCTATTCCTGATCCTAATAACATCTACCATTCAAAAATTACTAATTAATATTCTTTGCTGATAATTATAAAGTTAAGTTTTTTTTTTATGAGAATTTTAAAAAAAATAATTATTGTACTTAAGATATTAAAATTTATCATTTTTTCTTTAAATTATACTATTTAACTTATAAATTAAAATATAGTATAATAAAACACAATATATAATTTAATTAAATAATATAGTAACTCTCTTATAATTCTCTAAAAATATCAAACAAACTTTATACCTAAGATAAGGAGTAGAGCTAAGGGGACCAACAATCCCAAACTGCGCATGATGTACCTTTAACTCTAAGAATCACAGTGAGTTAAAAACCAAACTACTGTTTTTTAGTTTTTATTACTATCAATTCTCACAAACCAACAAAACTAGTTAAAAAGATTTAAATTGTCTTAAAATTTAAATGATTTATAATATTACCTTTACTAATTATACCAAACTCAAATATCATGTTAATTATCACTCTCTCATACTACCCTTATTAAATATGGGTAGACATGGAAAAATAAATTTAATACACCTTAGAAGCTTACAAGTGCCCTATAAAAATAATTAAATATAATAATTAATTGGTGTCTTATAATAAACATTAAGCATTTTTATTTGTATAAAAATCAGTCACCGTTGAATATTAATCAACACCCTTTATTATTAACGCCACTACACCAGTGAACCCCACATGCAAGCATGCGCGGATAAAAAATAGTTAAATCAGGTTCCTTACATTGTTAAGTTAAAGAATTTGATAAAATAGATATAAAAAACTTAATTAAATGTAGTCCTATATATAGTGATTTTAGGCAGACCTCCCTCATATAATGCTAAATCCTCTTTATATGCCAGAAAAATAATATAGTACTGCTGTATATGGACTTCATTTTATTTTATTTTTTATAATTGAAGAAATAATCAAATGAATAGGAAAGATAAAGAGGGAAAAGAAGGAAAGAATCATAGAAAAAAATTTAACTCAAATGATTATTAATAACATTTAATTTTCCAAATTTTATATTTTTTCAATTTATCTATATTTTAAACTCAATATCAATAATATTTTATTAGACAATCATTAAACTTGGGTTTGCATATTCCATCATCAACATTGATGGTATTATAATTATAGGATTAAAAATACACTATGTAAAGTTAAGGAACAAAAAATATACTCATGCAAAACTTAAAGGACCGACACTATATTTTATCATAATCCAATTAAATCTCATCCTTTTCAGTATAGGAGAATATCTGGAAGCACCAAAATTTCTATTTATCTATAAGTAATTGGAAAAATGACAAATAAATACCCTCTAAACATTAAAAATCTTAAAAGATGAGTTAAAATTGGTAGATGACAATGAGGAACTCTGATTAAAATTTAATAGAGAATGACTAAAATTAAGTAAATAATAACTAAAATAAAACTCAATAGAGAATGACTAAAATTGAGTAAATTATAACTAAAACAAAATGATCAAAACATAATAGAGAATGACTAAAAGATCAATTTTCTGCTCTCATTTGTCATTTACTAAATTTAAGTCATATTTCAAGATTTTTAATATTTATGGGGTATCTATCTATCTTTTTCTCTAAGTAATTCCAGTTTTTGTTTTTTGGTCTGCAAATCAAACTTGTCTTTATACTTCTTATTTTTATTTACATTGATTATTATATCAAATATTAGTTGGTCAAACTTTGCTAATAATTCATGGGGGCTTCATAATTATTTTCATGAAAGGGACAGGAGCTCTGTGAGCCTTGCATTTTTAACATAACTATATATTTTCTATCAACTTTATTTAATTAGTTGCATGTCTTAGAAAAAAAAAACAAAAGGGAGCAGAATATAGGGAAAATTCTAAATAAATACCTCCCTAAATTTAAAAACTCCAAAATGGATGTTAACATATAAAAAAGACACTAAAGTGTCATGAATCAAATTAAGTTTTTTCAAATTTGTTGACTTAAATAGTGACCAGCATGAAGTAGCGAAATCCATTACTTGACTTGTGAATCCCATTACTCAAAGAACGAAAATTCAACACTGTTCACATCACGGGTAGATTTCCCTCTCTTCTCTATCATATGAATAGTGCCGATAAAGGGGGAGAGAGAAAGTGATCGGCACAAATTTACAAAAATCATTACTCAACTTGTGAATTTCCACTACTACTCACGTCAGTGAATTTTTAGGGGAGAGAGAGTGATCAACATGGATTAACAAAATCCATTATTTAACTCGCAAAAACTATCATTTAACTTGTGAATTTCACAACTGTTCATGTCAATAAATTTAAAAAACTCAATTTAATTCTAGTACTTTAATATCTTTTTAATATATTAATATCCCTTTTATAATTTTTGAATTTAGGGAGGTAGTTAAATGAAATTGTCCTATAATATATTGTCTGTGTGGTTATAAATATTAAATATGAGTGGGGGGAATTTAACAGAGGGGCAAATGGAACAAGGCACGCCGGGGGTGACAAAAGCACAGCCTCCGTGTTAATTGCGCGTAGGTTGTTAGCTGTTGATGATCTCCAAATAATACCTGCCTTTTCTAGCCCCTTCCAATCCCCTCCACACGCCTCCCTCAATTCCTCACTTTCTCCATTTTAGCTTTCTCTCGAAGCTCTCCTGATTCCACGTCGTGCCCACCATTCTCTGATAGCTCCACCACCTTGATATTTTTTTTTCGCTTCCTAAGGTAAGTTTCACCTTTCTCTTCTTCCCTCCACATAAAAAGCTCCCTAGTTTAGGCCAGCAATTGCGCCCCCAGTCTCTCCATCATGAGGCACTGGGGTCCTTTTTCTTCTTCTTCTGACTCATAAAACAAAGTTTAATGTATGCCGTTGCTGTTTGTTTCTTGGTTGCTTTTCAAACGTATCTGCAACCCATAAAAAGTATTCCTGTTTTTAATGGGATCTAGTGACTGCAGTTCTGGTGGGATCTCTCAAAATCATGAATTTGGTTGGTCGATGGTGGAATTGAGTTGGTCTGATAGAATTTTCCAAATATGTTGATTATGGATATCTAAAGTGTTTTCATTTTCGCGTAATGTGCGCCAATGACGTGTTTTATGGGGCTTCTTAGCTTTCCTAAATGGATTTTTGCCCGTCTGACTGTTTGATCTTAAACTCGCCAGGTCTCTCTTGGAAGAGGCGTATGTGTACATGAAGCTTTGAAAAAAAGATTTTACTGCACCTATAACTCTGGCCGACGATCTAGAGGCATTTTCGCCGGCCGGTGCAGGCGTTGCTCCTTTGGTTGCCGGTTTTCGATTTTTCTCGCTCTGGGTCCTATGCCTAGTCCTGCGCCTTCCAACTGATTATGGCTAACTTTTGATCCGGGTCCAACGTGATTTTTAAAACTCTTCGCCATTCCTGTTATAGCTGAAGTATGAAATGATCAAGTAAAGATGTGAGCGGCAATATAGATTAAACTGAGAAGATTTTGTGACAATTTTCACATCTGCAATGGCCATGTGTAAATGTTTCTCTGTTTTTATTGGGAGGAAGAATGCAGACAAGGTAAAAACTTCGAATTTTTGCATCTTTTTTTGTATTGTGAGGTTCAGTGTATACCTGAAGCATCGATTGATTTTAGCTTCATTTGAGCTACTTACTTGTTTCAGGACGAAGAACAAGCTTCGAAAGGGGGACTTCAAAGTGTGCATCGCAAAATAGAGCGCCCGAAATTATCATCCGTTACTGATGAGTTGAAGGCGTCAACCTTTGACGTCACAGCACCCCGTGGGATCCAGAAAAATTCACGGTGCGATGTGAGGGTTATGAATCTTGAAAGTCCAGTGAAGGATGAAGCAGAGGAAGCTTATGAAGGGGAGGATGAGCATGAAGATTCAACCTCAATCAAGAGGGAACTCTCTGACATGGATCTCCAAATCCACGCAAATGAAGCCGATGCCAGCAAAGGAGGATTTGGTCCAAGAGATGATGAGATAAGTTTTCCCATTTTATATGCAATTGAAGCTAACAATCAATTGGAAGCCAAGAATGATAGAGAGAGTCATAAGAGCATTGATATGATCCAAAGTGGACATGTCAGTGATCCTGGGGTTGGCAAGGCTGTCTTCTGGGCTTCTCCAAACCTTAAGCGCTCCTGCTCTGACCTGGAAAGAAGGGACGTGTTTAGGAACTCGACTCTTCAATTGCCTTACTCTACCTCTCAGTCCTACGAGGATTTGCAGGGATTATCAGAAAACCAGATGGACTATCTTGAAAGCCCCAAGTCAGGAATGACTCATTGTAGTGCTGATAAAGTTATGTTGAAAAAGCATTCATCAAGTCAAGTTCTCCCTTCCAGAAGTAGAAGACTGTGGTGGAAATTGTTCTTGTGGAGCCACAGGAATGTACATAGACCTTGGTTTAGCGAATCAACGCAATTACTTCCTGCTAATGTTGCTGCTGCTTCAAATAGGCAATGTGGCTATTCTTCAGACATCCTCGAACCGAAACAAGGTAAGGCAGTGGGAAATGTTGAATCACCTCAATCATTTACCGGTGAGTCTTTTGGCAAACTCTCCATTGAAGAACATACTGAAAACCAAAGGTGGGGGAGATTTCACATTGGTGAATCAAGCATGTGGCCTCAAAACCAGTGGGTTGCTTTCTCAACAGAATCATCGCCCTTCACAAGGGTGGATGAGTGGGTGAAACATCTAGAAACCCAAGAACAGCTTCCACTGGATGGTGATGATGACAATGAGAGAGGCATCGTGTACCCTACATCTCCTGACACTGGTAGATCAATGGCCAGAAGCGCAGCTCAACATCCAGGTGCCAATCTTTCAAAGGAGATTTTGTACGCTAATAGCATCGTCCAGTCTCTGAATCCAGCCTCATCTGCAGCTCACATTACGGGTGTTGGTTTGAAGGCCATTCCTGCCATTTCACACTTCTCCAGTCTCCGCACTGTCAATTTGTCCAATAATTTAATAGGTATAAACCCCAGCGACAGAAAATAACTTTTCAAATGACAGCAATAAATAGCTGCATAACTGATTGACTTAGTTCAATTTATCTTGCAGTTCACATCACGCCAGGATTGCTCCCAAAGGGTCTTCACACTCTTAATTTGTCAAGAAACAAGATCAGTACCATCGAGGGACTCAGAGAACTATCACGTTTGCGAGTACTTGATCTCAGTTACAATCGCATCTCAAGAATTGGACAAGGTTAGTTTCTCTTTTCGTTGAGGTTTATAATCGATGGTGGTATGTTTCTCATTTTATTCCACTTTGCAACTGATTGTCCGGTATGTTACCAGGGTTGTCGAATTGCACACTCATCAAAGAGTTACACCTAGCGGGGAACAAGATAAGTGACTTTGAGGGTCTTCACAGGCTACTGAAGTTAACTGTTCTGGATATGAGCTTCAACAAGATCACAACAACAAAATCGTTAGGCCAGCTTGTGGCTAACTTTAACTCGCTGCAAGCTCTGAACCTTCTGGGAAATCCAATTCAGAGCAATATCAGCGAGGAGCAGCTGAGGAAAGCAGTGTGTGGACTTCTTCCAAAGCTAGTGTACCTGAACAAGCAATCCATCAAACCTCAGAGGGCACGAGAAATACTCACAGACAGTGTGGCCAAAGCTGCACTTGGGAACAGCAGTAGAAGCTCCCGCAGAAGAGCAGTCAAGAGAGGTGGGCAAGGAGGATCACTCTCCTCCTCCAGAAGCACTGTGAGTGTTGTTCAGAGAAGTAGGAACAAGTCAAGGGGCCGAACTCCAACTACTCAGGTGCCCGCAAAAGGAACAATTCGTTAGAGTACAAAATTCTCTAAGCTTGGCTGTTTAACGTGCATGTTTCCAGGTCTTGACCATAAAGTGCAGCCGAAGGCCGCCGCAATCTTGAATGTTTAATTTAATCTTTTGGGATTGGGTTTGTTTCAGTTTTTTTTTTCCCAAACAGAATACTTGAGCTCTAAGTGGGCGTTGAAAGTTTCCTTGTTTGTTAATAATTGATGCAATGTGGTCTTTGAATACCAACTTTCATTGGTGTATTTTTGTTTTGTTTTTATTTTTGGTTTTTTTTTTTGGATATCATCCGGCGTTTTGGCAAACTCTGCTAACGTTAGAGTTATATTAAACATTTTTGACAGTGCTAGACAAAGACTGACCATCTCAATCTATCCTCTGTTCTTTGTGAATCCCAAGTCAGCGTATCAGTTTTTAGAGGCGTTTTGAATTTTGGCTGAGAAACTGCAAGTTAATACGGAGGCGGCTCTTGGGTGTGACAAGTTAGTGTACTCCCTCGGGTAGGAATGCTATTCTCAGCAGAAGAACAATAGATGTTTTTTGAGACGCAACTTTAAATTACGACAGCAAGTCCCCCTGATGATAATCGATTGATGACTTCTTATGCATAATGGTCAAATTGATTTCCCAAACAAGGTCAGTGGTCACATCATCAAACAAGAGTTACAAGACAACAATAGACCGAAAATGCATGGAACAAAGCATACGTCTGGGACATACCTGGATCGAACCTGTCATCTAAGGATGTTTAGGCGGGGTTTAACTATCACCTGCTTCTTATTTTGGGTGTGTTTGGATGACAGCAATAAGTCATTGCGCTATACAAGAAAGACCCTTCTCACATATTTACTTCGTATTCCGCAATAAGTCATTTATAAGTCACTTATAAGTTATTCCAAACACACACTTTGATTTTAAGTATTTTTAAATGATGAGGAGCGGTCCCAAACTGGATGAGGAGGCAGTCATATCGGAATCTTTTCGGCTAACTCGTTGTAAAAGATGGAGTTGGCCAAAAAAAAAGTTGTAAAAGATAGCTTATTTTTTTCCAAAAAATCAAAGCATATTCGGAATGACTAATCCTGTTTTGAGTGGGAGTTTTTATTTTGGATAATGCTTTGAGAGAGTGTATAATTGTCTTTAAAATAATTATTCGCTTTTGTTCAGGCCTCATACGAAAAGTTTCAAATTTCCTTCATTCTCATAGCAGAAAAATTATTTATTACCACTCAATTTTTTTGGCGGAATTAAACAAAATGAATTATTTAATCAAAATAAATTACTTAAAAATTCAATTAATTTTTTAAAACTGAATATATCTCAATTTTTTTTAAAAAAATAAATTGCCTTTCCATTAAAGATCTATAATGTTATGCACTTTTATTCCCTATAAAAATGGACTGGGATACAGTGCCTACGATTACAATGGTGATTGCAAAGGATATATCTTCTTCCTGCAATTTTAACTTTTTCCCCCGCATAAAGGTAAAGCTACTATGCTTTTGAAGCGTGAATGCGAAGTTACTATGATATTCTTGTTATACAATACTTGAATTTTAAACATCACAAATTACTCAAACCAACTATATTCATGCACCACTTGTTTGTGAACTAGAGGAAAGATACATGTGTGTTGCTCGAAATTTAACTCAGCAAACCTGTAATTGAGGTAAAACGCCACATTAGCATTATAAACGAATACAAAATACAACTTGCTCCATTTTAAAGCAGTTGTTGAATCTGATCGTCAGCGTCAATATGTCCAGTCGGTGAGGCATTGCAAAAATGCAGTGAAATACTATAATTTCACATTATAATTTATAAGCACGGACAAATTTATCAAGTACAGCTTTGTTTAGCTTTTACATAGACAGTAGGGAGCCTGTAAGATGGGAGCAGGAAAAATAACTCAAAAAATAATGGGGGATTGATCGGCTGAGAATTTTATACACTACAGCAAACATCAATAACCTATTCTATCACTTTCACAATCTTTATGATGTGGCTGTATTAACTGCATCAGACATCACAGTCAAAAATAGATATACCAGTATACTTCCTCGTCTCCTCTGGGACCTCGCTTGGTAATTACATGGCCCTTAACATAGGACTTGTGATTGTATAATTGACCAAGATCCACTGTTTCCTCTAGCCTGTTCAAAATTTTGAACCCCAACTTTCTGTGGCGGAGCTTTATGACAATAAATGACATGATGGAAATGAATATGAATAGAATCAATTAATTATTCTGACTGTCTTAAAGAAAGGTTTCTGACATATTAGGAGTTTATGATCGTTGTCACTCTCAAGTTCTACAACTCTGGCATCCCACTTCAGCCTTGTAGCTAGGGCTCTAGCTGATTCTATCCAAGGAACTGTATCCCGAATTATGATCCAACCCTGCACACACAATCAAGTCAGCAAATAAAAAACCTTCACCGAGATTATACCAAAACAAAAAAAAAGAGCCTTCAACGAGACAACTAAAACAAATAGGCAACTAGCGGATTTTCAGTATGTGAATACAAATCGAATTCAAAAATACAAATTAAATTCAGCAACTCAGACAACACTGAAGGACTGCCAATGCATGAACATGATTCTATTTGTGAAGACATTAAAAGATATATCACAGGACTGCTTAATAAGCAACTAATGTTTGAAGTGATCTTGATAGTTTGGAAAACAACCTCCTAAGGATATCAAAGGAATCAAAATATTACTGACAAAAAAGAGTCCAATTCAATTTGTTATCCTGTTCGCAAATTAATGCTTTTCTAGTGTTACAAGTTAATAAACACAATCAGAGCCATGTTGATAGCCCTATAATGGACTGCTGGGTATAATAATTGGTATTCCATAAAAATGGTAGAAAGCTGCACTTTTCACAAGCCATGAACAATGGAGCTCCTTTTGAGCTTTGTACAAATGTACAAGTCCACTCTGATTCAGAAATAGTACCAATGTATTGGAAAAAGGAAAATCTCAGTCATCATTAATAAATTAGGACAAAGTAGAAGCTGAACAAGTCTGATTCAAAAAACAAAGTATTATGCTAATTGAGGTGAATTCAGACTTACAACAGTGTGCTCTTCCATAAGGTTAATATGCAGCAGCTTAAAACAGTACAAGATTTTCCGCTCAAATCCAGGCCACAATGTTTAGTAACACTAAAGGAACATTGTGGATTGCATTATTGTTACTCAATCAAGTTCCTACCCTAAGTTCCGCTAGGAATGAAACAGTGAAATTCAGGGACTGCTTTCATTATGGGCTTGAGGCAAACACCAGTTATTGAAGCTTACCACAAGATGATCCTAAATTCCAACACAAGTATGGCATAATTTTTCTGCTAGGCAGATAAATGAACAATCCTGAACAATTGTCATTCCAAGTCTACGGGCGTATCGCTTGCTACATACATAAAAGGGAAAAGCAACATACCTCTGGACGAAGTAACCTATCAATTTCAGTGAACATATCAAGCATGGTGCATCTACCAAGCTGAGAACTTTGAAGTGACAGAAGTCCTGCTGCATGCACCAAGTCATAGGTTCTAGGATATGTTGGAAAAGCCTCACACCTAAAAGCAAAAATAGAACAAAATTGTAACGAAATTAAAATGGACATGATATTAATGATAATAGGAACAGAAGAAGGAAGTAATGGATTTTCATGTGGCAATAAATCCATATTCAGCCGCACATTAATTGACGGAAACTGTGATAGCATAATAATATACAGGATACAAAGGAGAATGAAATACCAATCATGCAAAACACCAACAAAACCCCTGTCCTGGATCAAGGGAAGGTAGTTTGGTCCACTGGTTGGGACCACATTCATAACCCACACGGACTTTCCAGCTTGCAGCAGTGCCGAATTAAAGCCACCAAAATGAGCATTCATGTCTAATACATTTCTGAGCATGTTGTAAGGCGGTAAAGGATCCTCTTCACCAGGCCTCTTTGGATGATCAGAAAATATTAAAGGTGAAAGGAGAGACCAGTAATTACGGACTACAATTCTCCAGGTTTCAGATTCCTCAGCAAATTCTTCAGGATGCAGCCCTAACACATAAAAATAAGCTTGATAAGACAAGAAGTGGCCAAGAGATTCCATTCAGTGCAATAGTTTTTTTTTTTCCCGCACACCACAATTCAGGGAAACAGTTAAAAGCAAATCCTTCCATTGAAGATCTATAACTTCTGAAAAACATTATTACATAACAATTACCATAGGTAGCAAGCTCTTTATTGTTCAAGTTAGCCCGAGAAGGCCAGGTTGCCCTTTCATCAATAGAAATCCAACGACTACTGTGTCTTCCTCCTATGCAGTTTTGCAGTTCTCGATAATATGGAGACTCCACATCATAACCCTTACCACACAAAGGAGGGTTTGCACCAGAATTTCTGAAAGTACCAGAAAAGCGATGCTAAAAATCAACCATTTCATAGTTCTTAACGCAGCATGATTGCATCTATTGGAAGAGATTCCATTTTTTAGAAATATGTTTTCCAAGAATGTACAATCTGTATGTAGTTTTCACCGGAAAGTCACAAGTTCACATCGGCTTTACCTTGAATTATAGCAATTCCTTTTACTAGTTTTCTTCCATATGACAGTCTCATCTTGTTGAGACAACATTTCCCAGCAAATATTTTCTGTGAAATCGTGGACAAACTTCCACCGCTTCTGATTCTCTTTGCTACGAGCATTTGAAAGTGGTGATGTCCAGACAAAGTAGCCGCCCGGTTTTAGAAGTCTATCAGCTTCAATCAAGAGAATACCATCTATGAAAAGTAATAACAATGTAAGATATTGAAATCCAATTACGACACCTACAGTTATAAGGAATAAGGATACCAATTAAAGGCTGTTAGAAAGTAGCCTTCACAAAATGAACACCTGGCAGCTCAGGAAATGAAAAAAATAGAAACAAAAAATTTTCAGTATTTAGCTTGTCACTGGTAGCAACAGCATTACCAAGCAACTCAAAATTCAATCTTCTGGAAAGAAAAACTTTATTAACTTTTGGAAACTTCCTGTAACAAAGAACTAAATTTGGAGATTTTCTCAAATGTATACGCCATATCATTTTGTACAAATGGTATAGCCTTTATTGGCTTAAAAGTGAGGCAAAAGGTTAGAATAACACTTCCAATTAAACTCAGAAAGGTCCCAGAACTCTGTTTAACGGTCTAAGCTTACCCATTGAAAAATACAGCAGCATGGTCAGAAAGATAGACAGCGCTCAATTCAGCAAATGAGGTAAATGGGTATCAAGTACAAAAAAGTATCACTAAAAAAACTACGAATTGCCATCTGCAATAATTAATATTTCACTTCTCAAATTATGACCTCTAATTTCTCTTTCAGTGATACTTGTAATATAAAACCTGCATAACAACAACATATTCCCCCTGGTCCTTATTATATTATAAGTCACATTGTAGAAGGTTTCTGTGCTCCAAAATTAAAGTACTCATTCCAATTCTAATTATAAGATCTAGTTGACTTTTTTTAAAGAATTCTAAGAAACTTAATTACATTTCTTAATCATATTATATATTGTGTTTTATTATATTATATATTAGTTCATAAGGCAAACAACATAGTTTGAAGAAAAATACTAAATTTTAATGTCTTAAAGTAATATAATTAGCTTTCTTAGGATTCTTTAGAAAAAGTCAACTAGACTTTCTAATTAGGATTAAAGGGAGTAATTTGTAATAGAGACTAGAGAGAGTATAAGGTTTTGCTGAATAAATGCAAAATACCATCCACACATATAGCATGAGATCGAATTCTGAAAGGTACCTTTCTGGTCCCAATCAATCCCACATCTTGCACAATGCAGCATATCGAATGAGAGAGATGGATATGGCAACTGTTTTGAAGTGAAAGAAGCAATCATAGCTGGCAGACCCCTCTCAAGAGTGAGCTGAACTTGGCTGCCAGAAGGCTCATAGTCAGCAATGCACATAGTCAAGAGATGACTGTTAAAGAGGTGTGCTCCAAAGCTACCATAGCCACAACCTATGTCTAGTATGGTTCGAACCTGTGAATTTCAGGATGTCATGTTCAATTAAAGTTGAATTGTAAAGACTCAGTAAGTTTCAAAGCTTCAATCCATCCAAGTTGAAGTTACATGAAACAAAAACAAAAAAAAAAAAAATCACCAATCAGATGTTTGACAGTAAAAAATAACTTGGGTAATCATGTACAACACACCAACAGATTCTAAACAACCCAATGGAATAAAAAAACTAATTCGCTATTTCCATGGTCTGGCAGCTTTGCAATGTGTCTGCCATTTTGAAACAATCTACTTTAGAACAATCTACACGTTTGGAATAGTTCATAGGTATACAAGTCAATACGTGCCCGTAACCATTTGGCGCCATTCATATATAATTTGCTGAAATCACCAATTAGATTATTAATATCTGTTTTGTTATACCTGTACCAAATAAGGAAAGCTCAAGCTCACCCACATACTTTGACAGAGAATAAAAAAGTAAGTAACATGCACTAAATTTGTAAAATATAAGCATAATCGATGAGGAGACCACAGGAAAAACAACAACAACAACAACAACAAACCTTATCCCATTAGGTGGAGACTACATGTAATGAGGCAAAAAAATCATATGCAATTTTTACTAGACAGTTTATATATTTACCCCAACTTGTATGAAGTTAGACTCATTTCTGAGTCCAATCATTTCTGCAATCTGATGTGAATAGTCTTCAACACCATCAAACATTAGAGAGGCTGAATGAAATGAAATTTGTTCTTCATCCAGCATCATCATTCTATAACCATGTGAAAGAAAAGTCAACATTAGGATAAAAAGATGACTAAATTTAAAACAATTAGTAAGGAGACGTATCAAACTTACCTCTTGGTCAAGCTTCCAGAATAAAGAACCTCCTGGGCAGTGATTTTGACATTTGCAACCCAGATAACATCTCTTCCAGTTGGCCACCGAAGAGGAATTTTATACTTTGCAGGAGGAAGTATCAAACAGTTTTGCTTCAGCTCATCATGATCACATTGCCTATCAAGCCCATTGCCATCAGAATAACCCAAAGCTTTAGAAAGATGAAAGCAGGGAACATGATTTTCAAATTCTTGAGAACAAAATTCTATTTCTTTAAATTTTGAGGTGCTGCTGGAAAACTCCCCAATATCCAACAAGTCTAAAACAAGTTTCTCTTGCAGTCTTCTATAACCATGGTATATGTGACCTCTTGAGGAACTTGAAATCAAGATTGTCCACCAAAAAGATCCAGTAAGAGCGAGAACAACGATAAATAGCAGGCTTGATTTCAAGAGGAGCAACGTCAATTTAAGTCGACCTCTTGGAGTGCCAGCAATGAAGCTATCCGCGAAACCATTCTCAGAGTTACCATATTTTGATTCAGAATTATCTGCTACAAATAACCGTAAAGGCAACCTCAGGGCTAAAGGGCTGTGAATGTGATCTGATGAAGTTCTTCTATCCAGATCTTCCTTTCCTGCTTTATCTTTGGATTGAGAATCCCGCAGCTCATGACCGCTGTCAGGGATCCGAATACCAGATGCACCTCGATTCAGAGGCCTGGACATTCTACGTCCCGGAATGTTATACTTGCACGAAGAAGTTGATGTGTAACTGAGAGCAGTTTATGAATATACTGAAAATCCAGCTATGTCAATGCCATCAGGATTTGAGGGCGTAAGTCATTGGGAGATAGCTCCTCAAATTAAGCATTCGGAAACCTATACAAACAAAGATACCCGGTAAAACTATCAGACTTTGCACCAAAACAAATTCAATTCCTAAGAGACATTCGAATAAAAGCATAAGTAAAGAGAAGCAAGTTTAAAGACAGAGTAGACAAAGCGATGGTGCGGCCATAGCACCAACTACATGGGAAAAATGAAAACTAAGAGCACTAATTCAGCGCATCAGGTCCATCTCAATTCCAATCTTCAAATGGATTCAATGCAGTTAAGCAGATTGATTAGGAGTATGCGGCAGGGCAGTAAAATTTCTGTGACTCGAGAGTTAGAAAGCGTTCCATTCAATACTGTAATGTCAAGAAAACCGAAAAGGAAAAAGAAACAGCACTTAGATCAATCCACCAGCTGACAAGAGATAGTAAAACATTATTTGAAGACATCAGAACAAATCCAGTGAATAAAAGAAGCAGAGACGGAGCAGTAGAACAGGCGAAGACAAATACGTCCTCCTCCTTACAAGGGACACTTGAAGAATCAGAAGATTGAAACGAATGCCGAAAAGTTTGGCAGGAATTAACGAGAGACTTGGCAATGATCGCTGTAGCACGGCAACACTAAGAATTATAAACACGTTCCAGCATTCCTTAGCTCGGTTTGGTTTATGGTATATACCCCTCCCTCCCTCCCTCACTCCCTCTCTCGACCACTCTCTTCCTCACACCGTCGGATGGTTGCTGGTTCGCAAAGAAAAATGGAGAGAGACGCCACTGTCTCGACGAGCACTAAGAGATTTTGTGCTGATCCGATCGTGAGAGCAGCACTTCTCAGATGCCCAAAAAAAATTTAGGGGTATTAAAAAGGAAGAAAGGGAGCGGAGACAGGGCCCTTGAAACGAATTTTGCTTTAATGTAACAAGAACATGACAATTAATAAGAAAAATACCAATACTCGTACTATTTAAAGATTCGCATAAATTGTTAAAAATATTTTAAACACTTGAAACTAAAATTCTCATAAAAAAAATGAAAATTCCGGCGTGCTTTTAGAATTATTATTATTATGATGTAAAACTTAAAACTATGAACTCCAAATATTTGTGAAATGTAAAATTTAAATTATACTATTTCAATAAGAAGTAATTATGATTTTTAAATGTTTATGTGCTAACTTAGATGTCTTGCTTAAATTTTATTTTTAATGGTTTCAAATATTATTAATTTGTTTTGCATATTTTTAAATTAACCAAATTCTAGTAAAATCAACAAATTATGGAAAGGATATATATGGCGGTAGGGGCATGCGATACTAATAATTAATAAAAGTGAACGCGCTTAACTCCACTGAGAGTTCGAACCACGCTGTAATTACTTTTCCCTAATATAATAATCCCGTGCTCCCTAAGAAGCAGAGAGTCCTCAACAGGCAAAAGTTGCCCACTAATCGTCATATCACATCCTTTCGAATAAGTCTGTCCAAATGAAAGAATGCCACTTGACCCGTGATATTGAATGGCTCTCCATAATTTCTTCTCTAGGAAGCATCAAGTTTAAGGCCCCAGCTAGCTTGGCCAACTATAAAAAGAATTTAAAAAGTGTCTTCAGAAAAATCATAGTGGGAATTGAAGTTGAAGGAGTGAGGGATGGTAGATCCAGAAAAAGAACGCCGAGATGCTTAAAATATTAGCCGCGACTACATATTATATATATCATAGTATTTTATTAATGGTTCGTGCAGTGTTGGCCTGAAAATTTGCCTTCCGCATAACTTAGATTCTATTTCTGGATAAACAAATTAAACTGTCTCAAGACGAACGTGATCAGGCGAGGCAACAGCTTCCCGGCGTGATTTCAGCCCCATGCACGTTGGTGAATTTAATTTTAGGCTTAGTCTCTATATTTATCATTAAAAAGGGGTAAAATTGGGATTACCAGTGTTTCTTAACTAGACACGCCCCTAATATGGCAGTAACTAGTCGGACAGTATATATCATCAGAAGCATCTCAAAATCTGAGTTTTGATTTTGCGGGTGGCCATGTTATATTTATTAAAATGCTGTACGTGTTGCAGGGAAATATCAAGTACCAACAGTTCAAGGGTTGGAATGAAATTATGGAGTTAATTCAACAATAAAATGTACCGGAAATATCAAGTATCAAGAACTTCATCAGCTAATTGAGCATTTCTTTTTTCTTTTCTTTTCTTTTTTTGCCTGCAGTTAATTAAGCATTTTTGTTGTACGATGAAATTAGTTAAGGAGATTGTTCGGCGACTCTCGATCCATTTTGTTTGTTTCTTTTGTTTTTTTTTTTTTTTGGAGGACCATTTTGTGTTTCTTGTTAAAAACTTGAAATATGTTTATAATATAAACTTGGGTCAGTGTATAAAAACAACCACAAACTTTTCTTGAAAGCACACTCATGCTGGAAGCTCTTTTTAAATGTAAAAATAATCATTAATTTTTTTAAAAAAAGTAAAAGTAATACTTCCTTTAAAACTAGCTAACAATAATTCTTAAAAGGATGCAGAGGCCCCTCAACTTTTATCTTCATCTCTTGAATCATGAGTTAGAAGCAGGCAATTTCACATACAACAAACAACAAAATTTCCAACCTTTTTCAAGAGTTAAAAGTTACTTCCGTATAAAAAAGTTTGTGAATATTTTTGGTTTATAAACTCTAGACCCCAAGTAGTTGGGGCGATGTCATCCGCTTCCCCTCCTCTCCCCAGATACAAAAGGAGGTTCGTTTTCAGTTAAAAGTAGAAATGGCGGGAGCGGGAGACCTAAAATACAAGCATACTAATATTATTATTTTATTAATCACATGTTATTTCTAATGCTGTGTATTGTACTAGATATAGAAAATATCAAAACATATTTTTATTTATGATACCTTATTGTAGTTGTATTTATTCGTGCTTCCCCGGTACATCAATTAAAATTAATATTCACGCACTGGTAATCCCGTTTCGTAAAACCAGGTGTCAACTTTGTGGGCAAAAAGGTGGTCATCGTTTACTCCCGTGGGCCCCACGGTAGAGCCGCGTTTTGCTGTGTCGGTGGGACGAAACGGGTGTGCCTGGCATGCGCTGGGTACCGGCGTTGTTTAATCATGGTGTCGCATATTTCTTTCGGGACGGTGGTCTAAACGCGGAGTTCGATTTGTCGTTTCCTGCTGATAAAATTCTCTTATTGCTGCTTCCTAGTTGACCTCGTACCTTCTCTGCCCCAAACCCTCCGGCCCCACCCCCACAAAAAAAAAAAAAAAAAGTTCACACTCTCCGGTTTTTAGCTTTATTCTGGGCGAATTTACCCCGGGTTGTAATAACGTCCCCTGTTTCTCTTGCTGCTCACAGTGATATGCCATAATTATTACTTGGAAAAAGGCCCCAATGGCTAGCTGCCAACCCTCCTTTTGTGATTTTGTGTGAGTGATTCATCATCCAAATTTTGATATGGAATATGGGCAAGAAAATGAAACATGCCAGACCATCCAGGAAAAAGTAACGTAACAGTAACGGTAACAGTCAAACAGACGGTGCTAATATGGCCGTCCCATAACGGTATGGAGTTCGATTTCATCCTTCATCGTCTGTAACGCCTGAGGCTTGCGTTCATGCAGTTTATGGGCCTAAGAAGAAAACTGGGATAAATAATTGAAGCTACCAGGGGACGTCATATACGAACGTGGGTGCCAAAAAGGGATTGGCACAAGTGTACTTAAAGACTAGACAAAGCGTGGGTTTTGATACGATCGATCTGGCTATACAATGTTGTACTTGCACATTGATCAGTTCAGTGGAACGCATCTCAGATTTGACACGCACGTCTCATGTAAAAAGGAGGGAAGGTCAAAGTCGATCGTGAATTTAGTTTTCCAGCTGCATCTTAATTTTTCAAAGCTTTGACTAGTAATCAATCAAAGTTTAGCTTTGCATGGATCTCCTCGGATCGTCTCCGGATCCCATGTCCTACTCCATCACTTGTGTTTTTTTTAATAAAGTGAACAGTGTGGGGAAAATGATATCGGTGGGGCAACTACCCAAATACGCAAAAGTAGATAAAAGATAGCCAATACAACGAGAAGAACGATTATCGGCGAGTTATTAGTTTGACAAGAGAATTCAAACTTAGCTTCTTATTCAATATATTACTGACTTTTATTGTTATGATCGGCTGACTCAGTTAACTTCTTACCCAACTAATACTCGGTTCTTCTAGGTTATTGATTTTTTTTTTTTAACGGGGATATATTTAGAATAGTTCTTTCAAAATTTTATAGTAATTAATTTTAATGTTGCAACCATCCAAAAAAATTCTAAGAAGGGCAAAAAATATAAAATTCAATGTCTGACTTTATTAGACTGAGAGCAACAATACGGCATACACATGGGATGGTGGTAGTGGCAGAACCAGAGCGATGAGGAATAAAGTCGTCATGTCATCCTCAGACTTAATTTTCGCCACACTGAAGCATCCATGAATTATACATACTTACGTGATTAGTTACTTTCTTCACAGGGATCACGACTTAAAGGACTTGATGGATATTTTCCAACCGATAAACTCTGGAATATATAGACGAAGGCAAACCCAATTCAACCACAAACAGAATCCCTCCCATCCTGAAAGTAGCAAAATACGAGTGAAGTTTGATCTGTTTATCAGAGGTGCCAATTAACAGTCAAATTTTGTTCACACTGAACCTGTACAAAACTCCTCGCACATCGTAAAAGCTAATTCAAACTCAAACGGACATAATGTGTTGGGAGGCATCCATTTTGGTTCAAACTTCAAAGTGAGGGTGGGAGTCGACAAACAGAGATGCGTGGCTTGTCAGCAAACTTAATGATTGTATGGGGACGCCCCACTCCATGTGCCGTGTTTATTAAGGCCAATCCTTTCATAATTAGTGCAATTATCAACCGTTAAACCCGCTCCATCAAGCATACTGTGTGTGTGTAGCTTAGCTAGGGAGCTTAATTAATTTAACGCGAGTTTTCTATATATGGATGTGAGAAACAGAGTTGGGAGATAGGGAATGAATGTGGATCAGAACAAAACCCCTCACAAGCTAAGTGACAATAATTATGGGCGAAGATGGCTGTCTCTGTGATAGTGAAGGCTACAGTCTTTGATTAATCATCATATTTGGCAGCCATGTGAATAGCGAGTAGCCCATCTGCAGCATTTCACATGATAAAACCGACGTCGCAAGAATGGGTTTTCATAAATGCAGCTTCTTTCACAAGTATGGTTGAATCTATTACTAGCCTCTACATGTGTACGTAGCTTCAACTCTACTCTTCCCTTCACTTTTATCCTTAAAAATCTAACAACGCCCCATGGGACTCAACCTTTAAACACGGGTTACAAGTGATCCACCGTGGATCTTTTCATATACGTATTTTTAACGATCCTAGAAATAACTCAACCACCGATTTTATTTCCTTGATGTCTATTTTGTTGGGTGTCCAATACCCACCGTATTCACTGAAAATCTCATCAGTCACTGTATTGCTGATGCAGTTGCTCAAACTGCATACAATGTGAAAAAGAAAAATTCCAAAAATTTGGTTGGGGTGAGAGAGGCTCGAACTCTCGACCTCAGGATCACTCTAAGCTATGAGACCTACGCGCTAGCCAACTGCGCCACCACCCCCTGCTGTTGATCTTGAGAATATTTTGTAATAATAGTAAAGTAGAGCTGGGTACTTCTCTAAACAATTCATTAAATTGCGTTCGTGAAACTTTTACATCAGGGGATGTAAATTTTTAAAATAATTCTACCTTATATAAATAAATTATGTTTGAAATTTTAACTTTTTTTATTGGGAAAATTATGTTTTAGTCCCGACTAACAGAATATACGACAATACGGTCTTGTGAAATTGCATTAGGACTTTTTTGTAATTAATTTCCTTAATAAAATATATTTTCTTTCCCCTCGACATGAAGTCTGATGCGAGTCAGACACACACACTCTCTCTCAAATTGTCAATGAACTTACATAAAGTTGTCAATGACAATTCCATATAAAGTCATTGTCAACTCAATGTAAAGCTATTAACAACTCAATATAAAGCCATTGACAACTCAATGTAAAGTCATTGACAACTCAATGGTTTTACATTCAGTTGTCAATGGCTTCCCTTTACATGGAGTTGTCAATGATTTTACATTCATTTGTCAATAGCTTCCCTTTACATTGAATTGTCAATAGCTTCCCTTTACATTGAGTTGTAAATGGCTTTACATTGAATTGTTAATGGCTTTATATTGAGTCATCAATAACTTTACATGGAGTTGTCAATGGCTTTACATTGAGTTGTCATTGACAACTTTATGTAAGGCCGTTGAAAACTTGAGAGAGAGGGAGTCTGATGGTCTAACGCGCGTCAGACGTTATGTCAGAGGGGAGAGAAATAAAATATATTTTATTAAAGAAATTAATTGCAAAAAAGTCCCACAGGAATTTTTTGCAAACAGCAATTTCACGCAGCCGTTTTGTCGTATATTCTGTTGGTCAGAACTAAAACACAATTTTTCCTTTTTTATTTTTACCCATATTTGTATTATGACTTTTATTATTTCTTGCATGTCTCTTTTCTAGTTTTCTCTACTCATTCTTCCTCATCCACTCTTTTTCTCATAAATTTAAAAAAACACTATTTTACATATTTATTATTATATTTAACTAATATATGATCGTGGCAAAAAATATATTTTGATTTATATAATTCGTTTATTTATTTTTATGTATAACATCTAAAGAGGAAGTAGCTAGTAGACGTGGATGAAAACCGGAGATATAATGCTTATTTATTTGAAATTATGGTAGAAGTTGTTTAAATATGATTTACAGTATACCAGATAAGTATGTAAGATGGGTTTTTTCACGATTTGCGTGAATGTATTAAGAGGTAATTTTGCTCTGAAAGTTTTTTGGAGTAGTTTTGTCCTAGAAGTTTAAAAAAAAAGGAGCCCCTGACCATTATCTCTGTTAATTTTGATTGTTAGTTTAATAAATATGTTGAGTTGTTTGTTCACATGTCATCCACGTCACTTTTGGTAAGGTGCAAATTTGTCCGGGTAGTCCATATGTAAAGTTGCTAGTTCACACATCACACACATTAACAAAAATAACATGGATGACATTTAGACTGATATCTCAACATATATGGTCAACTAATCATCAAAATTAACAAAGAAAATGGTTAGAGCAAAATTGCTCATTTTTTTACTTTCAAGGAAAAATTAACTCCTGAAAAACTTTTAAGGCAAAATCACCCTCAATAAAAAATGTTGGGGCAAAATTACCCTTTAACCCAATGACTAATAAGTTCAAAGCCCGAACTATAAAATAAAAGGGCTTTGCAAAGACAAGAATGAGGAGTTTATGGGCCTGAAAGCTCAGATGTTATCATACTTACATGACTGGATCAATCATCTAAGGAAACTACCAATGGTACTTTTTAAAAAAAATGGCATTCAGGTCCCAAAAACAAACAAAAAAATTGTAAAAAAGTCCCATAGGAATTTCCTCTATCAAAGAGGCGCTTAGGGACGGAGAGGGATACTCTCATTTTCTTTCTCATAGTCCCATCCCAGCCATTGGATTATGAGAGAGAAAGTCTCTCTCTCTCTTTTCTCTCTCATAATCCAATGGCTGGGATGGGACTATGAGAAAGACAATGAGAGAGACCATACCCCTTAAGGGTTTTACTGATATTAATTTCCATTGTCAAATTACCTCCCTCCCCATATTCATTAAAAAAGAGGAGAAAATAAGGCAAATTCTCACGCAATCGTCTATCATTCAGGAGGTAGGAAAAGAGCAAAACTAACAAAGAAAGGCACAGTCTTTCCATGTTCAATGATTAAGGAAAGCATCTCTTCTTCTAATCTCATGTGGAAAGTTTAAAATTTCAACTTTCATATGCTCTCTTAGAGGCTAAATACTGATTTCAATGTTTTTATGTGGGTGTGTATGACTGTATGTTATATGCATTAAGAATGAAGGGTTTGACAAAGGTTGGAGCTTGGGATCATTTGTAGACTATCAATTCTAACCCGAGTAAGTAATGCAAATATTTTGTTAAATGTATCATTTTAAGTAATAAACTTGGGGTCTTATTATATTTGAGCAAGGTTGATAAATTTGTGCTCTATTTTTGGTATGGTAACAGAGGTGTCAATGGATTAATGTGATGAAGATTTGTTTCCTTAACATTACTGATATGGGAAGAAATTATTTTGTTGCTTCCATGTGGGAGGGAAGTTTTTAATTGCGGGGAAGATAAAAGTCGATATGTTGGGGGTTTGTTAAGAACAAGATGCATAAAGTAGGACACATGCTATAAGGAGTTTCGAAGAATTATATTATCTATAATTAGCAAAGAAAGTAATGAAACTTAAGTGAAATTCATAGTCACCTTTGATATAACTACATTTGTGGATCTTGTAACAATGAAGGGGTGGACCATTTAATAAAGTTTAATGAAGAATATGGTCATGCTTACGTTGAGAGGATGAAAATAATGACAATATAACTAGCAATAAAAGATCAAATGGAAGAGCAAGAAGTGTAAGTTTAGTTGTCTGAAAAATGCAATGTGTTTCTATATAAGTTGTAAATGAAGGTTCAGACGTTGTCATTACCAGCATTCTAACTTGTTGTTTTGTGCAAGAATGATCAATTGTTTGGAGATGCCATATACTAGGTTAAATGAAAGTCAATAGTTGTTATCACTGGCACGTTTATTCAAAGTGTGACAACACCTAGATCGGAAATGAACCATATCAAATGGAAGGATTTGATTATTTGGGAATGATAGATTTTTCTCAATGTGTTAAGCATTCGTCAAACTTTATACAAATTTAGCATCTCTCATAATTTTTCATATAAATTTGTAAAGAACAATTAGCACGAGATAATTGTGAAGTACAAGGTTAAAGGGTGTCCGATGATTGAACCATATTTAACATGCTTTTTCATAATTAATTTGAAAAATTTGATGTATCTCTTAGGCCATTATTCCATTATTAAGCATAAATTTGATAAAGGAACATTTGCATTAAATCAAGTCTAATTAGGGGTAAAATTGTCATAATTTATTGATTATTCATGCAAATGATTTATTGGACTTTTGATTCTATCTATTGGTTAATCTTGCATTGTAGGTAGTTTAAAGGAAAAGAAAATGTTTTCAAGTTGGAGCTTAGTCCTTCCATGAACTTTTTGAAATTTTAAACTTAGTCCCTAGTCAAAACTTGTGTTTTAACTAAGGGAATTAGGTTTTATTTTTGAAAACCTTTAGCAAGAAGTTAGACCTTGGCCGTAAGCTAGAAGGAGCCATGGATTGTGAGAGGCGTGACTTGGCAGCTGGATAGGGAGAAGGAAGAGAAGAGAGATGAACCTTTAATCACCCTTCTTCTTCCTACCATCATCCAATCACTACCGTAACTACCATCAAGCATCGTCACTGCCATCAGTTTCCCATTGTTGAAGGACTGTGCCACGAGCTAAGTGTGGTAGCTAGATTTGAAAACAGGGAAGAAGCTGGAGACACTCCATCAACAACATTGACTTTGCCTTCTCCATCAAAGACTACCACCGCCACTTTTTTCTCCATCGTCGGAGGAGCCAGCTACAAGTTTAGAGGAAGCTGAAAGAGAGAGAGAGCGATTGGAAAAGAAAAGAGGCTCACTACTCCAAGCACTTCTACTATATCTTTCTTTATTACCACAGTCATTTTTTTTTATCTTTCCCTCCACATTACACCAATCCATTCATTTCCTCGTGTCACAACCACCAGTTGCCTCCACCGTCATTCTTGACGAAATCACCACTCCACTGTCGATTCCTTCATCCATCGCCATTACTTATTCCTTTCCATTCCAATTAATCCCTACCATTCGACCACCTCACTCATTTTCAATGGGTGTTTGGCATTTGGAAAGGCTAAGGCTACAAACTAACTCCATGAACAACTAGCATTTTAACTCTTGAGGATTGAGATTTAGCTTGAATTCTTGAGCTTCAATGGCGAGTTTTTTTAGTCCCTTTATAAATTTCATATTGTCATTATAATTCCTAGATAAGACTAAAGTTAATTTTAGTATGATTTTGTCGTGAGTTATTTGAATTTCATATTGTTGAGCTAAGATGGTTTATTTTGTGATTGGATTTGGATTATTACAATTGGATGATTTTAGTTATATATTTCCTATTAATTTATTGAGACTATACTTACTATGTATTTACTAGTTTGTGTAGTTAATTTGGATTAATTTGAATGTCGCGATTGTGCATTCATATTAGAGGAAACAATTGCATTAATTTGATCAATTTCACACATCAAGTGGTTCTTTAATAATATTTTTAAGCAATAGCTATGAATGCGATTGTAAAAGTAACTTTTGATTAGGAGTGTTAGACCCAATGTGTAAAATCTTCTCTTTCCATAACCATAATTAACAAATATTTTACAACATAATAAATAATTTAGATGAGTTAACCATGATAGAGAAGTTTAAATCGAAATCTTTAAAGAAACTATCATGGTTTAAAGAATAAAACCAATATCATAGTTAAAAGCATAAATAAATTCTAGCACATAATCAGCCTTTAAGCTTCACTGAGCCCTTCATAGATATTCATTCTCAATTTAAACACTTTAATTAAATAGCTAACCATTTCATACCCAAATATCTAAATCAAACTAAGTGTGGATCCACTAGTCCAGCACACAATTATCAAGTCTCTAGGCTAAAGAAAATCATCAAGAGTTAATCAATCACAGAGAAATCAAAAATATCTAGTCTATGATTCAAATCCTCAAAATAAATCAGAGTATGCGAGATGAGACTTAATGTGGCAATAGACAATAATCAAACATAAATAAAAGGATGGAAGCACTACTCTTAGCAGAAGTAGCTTAGGCTCCCGGAGACTTCCCTGACAAACCCTCACGTGAACTACCACCTAGAAAAGTTGTTAAAACGACGGGGTAAGACAAAAGCCTTAATAACCAACAGTCCATCTTATTG
>JBAGKO010000011.1:3934562-3946973 GCA_037177275.1 Acacia concinna
GTCGAGGTTCAAGAATAGCAATAAACGAAAGATTATGTTTTCTCTTAAGTTCTTTGAGCAACTTAACAAACCCTTTATCGCCCACTCCTCTAGAATTCCATATCAAAATATTACCTAACATCATAAAAAATGTTGTTATTACTCTATAAATTGTTTGTTGGAAAGATTTTATGTTAGTTTGATTAGTTTAAATTGTAGGTACTTGAAGAAAAAAAAATGTTGCAATCTAGTCCCTCCACATGCATTCTTGAAATTTACACTTTAGTCCCTAAGTCAAAATTCAACAAATTAGGATTTGAAAGGGTTCAGCTGGAGGAGAGAGTTGGGGGTGCCATAAGCTAGGAGCTGCTGGTTGCAAGTTCAAGAGTTACGAGATAGGAGGAAGAGAGCTTCATTATTAACCATCTTCCTTCCTCTCCCATTCCCATCGAGTTATCATCACCATCATCACCCTTCATTCTTCACCATTCGAGAGGTACTTGAAGAAAAAGGAAAAAAAATATGTTGCGATCTGGTCCCTCCACATGCATTCTTGAAATTTTCACTTTGGTCCCTAAGTCAGAACTCAACAAACTAGGGTTTGAAAGGGTTCAGCTGGAGGAGAGAGTTAAGGGTGCCATAAGCTAGGAGCTGCTGGCTGCAAGTTCGAGAGTAACGAGACTGGAGGAAGAGAGTTTCGCTATCAACCATCTTCCTTCCTCTCCCATTCCCGTCAAGTTATCATCACCCTTCCTTCTTCACCGTTGGGGAGAGTTGGAGGTAGCAACTATATTAGGTGGTTGAATCTAGGACTTGGGGAACAGAGTAAGAGTCCGGTGAGGCAAAGAAGAGGAGACTTCACCACCTACCATCATCTTCCTTCCTCTCTCCTTGTATCACCATAATCACCGACCTTCAACTCGGAGAGCAAGCAGCAATTTAGCAAAGAGGGGCTAGAGGAGCTGCTACTTGACATCTCCTTTCTTCACTGTCACTGAATCACCATCACCGTCTTCATCCTTTCCGCAGCCACCTAGACCATCCTCCCTACCTTGTGCCGCCATTAGTGAACCATCACCACCATCTCACCAATTTTTTGCTTTCATTCCCACCGTCGACTTCCTCTGTTCCTCATTGTTGAAGATTAGCACCACCACTCTCTCTCCATAATTTTACCACTACCATCTTCATTCCATCTGCTTCCGTCTTTCCCTAACCCCACAAACTCCTGTCATTTGTATTCCATTAATCTTCATGGGTGCTGTAAATTTGAAGTTGTCTATAACAGAGATGGCTTCCATTAGTGGCTAACTTTTCAACTCTTGAAGATTAGAAACTTGGCTTGAGTTCTTGAGCTTAATGGGGAGTTTTTCTAAATTTTAGCTCATTTATGAATTTGTTGTTGTTATTGTTGTTCCTATATAAGATTAAAGATAGCTTTAATAGGATTTTGTTGTAAGTTATTTGAATTCCAAATTATTAAGCTAAGATTGTTTTTATTTTTTTATTGGATTTGGATGAATGCGATTAGATGATTTTAATTATGTATTTCCTATTAGTTCATTGATGCTATGCTTGCCATGTATTTACTAATTTGTATAGTTAATTTAGATTAATTTAAATGTCATGATTGTGCATTCATATTAGAGGAAACAATTGTATTAATTTGATCCATTTCATACATCAAGTTGTTCTTTAATAATATTCTTAAACAATTGTTATGAATGTGATTGTATGAGTAACTATTAATTAGGAGTGATAGACCCAATGTGATTACTTGAGGTTTTTAATTAAGACATAAATTTTAACTCCCATATAATTAGTTAACTAAGATAGCCACTGAACCAATTTTTCAAGAGATTTACTTCATTCATATTCCATTTCATTATTATCTGAAAATACCAAAAATAATAGTTTAGGATTTTAATTAAATTGCATTATTCTTTTAATTATCATTTTACAAAACTCCAAATCAATTTTATCTTGTTTACATTGCATTTTTTTGATATTTGAATTACTTATAAATCAATAAAAGGTTTATCTAGAAGAGAAAATAATCATAAGATTGCCTATACACAATTCTTAATTAATTTTTTATTGTATAGCCTAAAGCTAACATACAAAAATTCATCATCATTGACATTTAGGCTTGGAAATTGACATAAGGTTTTATGGTGATGGTTTGGTATGTTTGAGAGATCATTGGGCCTAACGAATTATTTAAACAAAAAAGTGACTTATTTAAAAAAGTAAACTTTTGAAGTTTGTTACACAGTTGGGACATGCGTTTTGCCTTTTGCTTTTTAAGAAAAAAACTTTTGAACTTTTATTATTTTTTATATTATAACTTACTCTTTCATGTTTTAATTATAAGAAAGTTTATTACATTACTTTAAAATATTAAAACTTATCTTTTTTTAAAAAAATATTTTATTTGACTTATGAAATAATAAATAATATAATATAATAAAATACAACATAGAATATGATTAAAGAAATTATTTTGCTTCCTTAACTCCTCTAAAAAAACTCAAGTGGGTCTTATACTCCCTCCAATCCTTAATATAAAACACAGTTGACTTATTTGGACAATTCTAAGAAAACTAATTATATTATAGTTGACTTATTTGGATAATTCTAAGAAAACTAATTACATTACTTTAAGACATTAAAATTTATCATTTTCCTTTAAATTATATTGTTTGACTTATGAACTACTATGTAATATAATAAAACACAACATATGATATAATTAAGTAACTTATTATACTTCATCAACTTCTCTAAAAAAAATCAATTGAGTCTTATAATTATGACTGAATGTAGTAATTAAGACGAGATGAGGAGTGGGAATAGGCTAGCCCTCTAACAGGGACCTACTGCCTAGCCTAATTAGTAAATTGGACAAGCTGATACTCGTGCTTATTACTAGCAGGACATGCCTTTTTTCATAAAGAATAGCCTGAAGGTCTGACCTATTTAACTTTTTTAATTTATGCAATTATATTAGTATATATAATATCATCTAAATAATTTTATAAATTATTTATAAATTTACCAATTTAACCATACTCCTGAGTTTTTTTTCTTAACATTGACTTTAATATTAAGTTTCACGTATCACTGCCATTACACTCAACCCCTGATTTTGCATAAAAAAATTCAACTGCACCTTTCTTATCTTCAATTGCTCTATAAGACAATGTTAACTTACTCCCTCTCCCCTATTTTTTTTTTATCTACTATAGATATATAATAATTTTAGTGGGAGGAGTTTGTCTCAATTATATGAGAAAAGTTAATGAGGTAAAATATTGTTTTATATGCTCTTTGTTATACTTGGTCAATTTTAGAAAATATCTCATTAGTCGACAAATAATAAGTTTTCATTATTCATACTTACTCTGATAATTGTTATCACTGTGCATTTTTTTCTTTTCCTTACCAAGCCCAGATATTACGACGAGAGTAAATGTTCGTCTTTTAAGACATGATGTAAGATTATAAATAAGCACCAAGGGTTGTAGATGAACTTGGATGTATATGTATTAAAGGCTATTTAAAGGTTAAAATTGTAAATAGGCTTCAAACCTTGTCAGACTTTTAAAGGCCCGTGCATAGGCCTATATACAAGCTTAGATTTAGACTCAAGCTTTAAACATCTATTGCAGATCTAGACCTATTTAGGTAAAGCCTAATCAAGCCTGACATATTTCCATTCCGGGATGTAGTATAAATATTATAATATATTTACATGTAATATATATTCCATCGAGTCCTAATTATAAGATACAGTTGACTATTTTGGAAAATCCCAATAAAACTAATTATATTGCTTTAAAATATTAACATTTATTGTTTTTCTTTAAACTAACTTATAAACTAATATATAATATAACAAATCACAACGCATTATATGATTTATGTCATTTTCAGTCATTTCCTATAAAAAATTACTTTTCAATATGCTCCCTCTGCTCCTAATTATAAGAGCCCGTTGACTTTTTTGGAGGATCTTAAAAAAACTAATTGTATTACTTAATCATATCATACATTGTGTTTTATTATATTATATATTAGTTTATAATCAAATAACATAATTTGAAGAAAGACTATAAATTTTAATACCTTCAAGTAAGGGAAAATTAAAAAAAAAAAGACGAAGGAAATAGGGAAATCCCAATTCAATACAGTGAAATCGAAAAATCCCAAATCAATCTTTTTGTACTTTTTTGTGTAATTACAAAAATGTCACTGAATTTTTAACAACACGAGTATCTTAATTTACAACAAGAGTATCTCAATTAACAACATCGCCATAAACAACTCACAGCGTAAATACGTAGTACCTAAATACTTCTGGTGTTGCTAATTTAGATACTTGTGTTGTGAATTATGATATTCATATTGTTGAAAATTTAGTGGCATTTTCATAATTACGCAAAAAAGTACAAAAAAACTTGTTTGGGATTTCTCGATTTTGCTATACTGAATTGGAATTTCTCTATTCTCCTTGTCTTTTTTTTAAAAAATTTTCTCTTAAAATGATATAATTAATTTTGTTAGGATTTTCTTAAAATTATCCAAAAAAATCAACATGTCTTTATGATTAGGACTAGAGGGAGTATCAACTAAAAAAATTTAACTTTTAGATAAGTAACTTATCGTCAATCTAAATATAAATCATATTACACAATCAAACTTTTACGTAATATTACTTCTACACAAGTTCGATTTTAAAGAAATTACTTTTCTCACTGTTATTCCAAATACACCATTTAATTATCCGGACAACATGAAGTAGTAATTGGGCCTCTCTCTTTTTCTTTTCCCTATGCTGCCATCATTTTCTTAATGATCATTGGATCAAAATCTAATAATCTATGTTGTTACTAAAAAAAAAATCTAATAGTCTATATTTAATATATTATAAAATTACTGTTACAATGGAGGGAAGAATACGAATGGCATGGAAAAAAGATGTGAAGATACTCCCTCTGGTTCTAATCATATAGTTCAGTTGACTTTTTTTTTTTAGAAGTTAAGGAATTAAAATAACTTACCTGATCATATCATATGTTGTGTTTTACTATATTATATATTAATTCATAAGTTAAACAAAATAGTTTAAAAAATCATAAATTTTAATGTTTTAAAATATTTAATTAATTTTTTTAAGGTTCTAAATAAAAAATCAACAAACTCTTATAATTGAGAACGAACAGGGTATTAAACATGAGCCATTAAATTTTGATTCAATAGTCACGATTGGCGAAAAGTACTATAGTGGACTGAAAAAAAAAAGGAGAATTGCAATTTGGTTCTAAGGAAAGAAATTTACAATCAAACGATCTCGTAAAATTACATAATTGCAATAAAGTTCCGTAGAGTTATCAACAAAGTTCACGGAATTGTTAATAAATGACAAACCCTAGAAGCACGTAAAATTGTCAACTGAAACTTTATTGCAATTATACAATTTTGTAAAACCATTTGATCATAAATTCTTTTCTTTGAAACCAAATCGAAATTTTCTCAAAAAGAAATGGTAGAAATCAGATCTACATTGTTCATCATACATGTTCTTGGTTAATCCGGATCTTCGGGTCGGGTTTGAATTTTCACGGCTATTTATTTAGGTCGGAGGCGGCGCCTGTCAGTAACACCCCCAACCCGCAAAGAAAAAAAGAAACAGCTGTCCTCTTTCACTTCGCTGCCTTCTTCACCGGCAACATGGAATCCCACGATCACCAACACTGTTCAAAATCGCCGCAATCTCCCTCCTCTCCGACTTCCACCGTCACTACCGGCACTTGTTGCAAATGCGGCGGCCCCACAACCTTCCCGCCGCCTCCGCCATCGTGGCCTGAGAGTTCCCCTCCTCCCACCTATCGACCCATCAGAGCCCCTGCTATTCCTCCCGACACTAACACACAACGTGCCATCATTCTGGCTCCAGTTCCACAAGCCGAGAAAGTCCCGGTCGTTTCTCCTCCCTATTTGTTTCAAAACCCGTATAAGAAAATTCAGTCCCCGGACGATATTCGCCGTTTCCAGGACTCCGATTCAGGCAAGAATTTCCTTGGCTTCGTCGTAGCTCTCTCCGAGTCTATTCGCGGCCACAAAATTTCAGACCCCTGCCATCAGTCTGACACCGTCAACTGCATCGTCTCAGTTCTTGATTCCCTAATTCGATGGGTCGAAGAAATTCCTCCCGTTCAGCAAGCCGGCCGTTACGGTAACATCGCCTACAGAACTTGGCACAGCCGACTGGAGAGCGACTGTGACTCCTTGATGCTTCGCTTTCTCCCGGAGCAACTTCATTCGGCAACCATCGAGATCGGTCCTTATTTCAACGATAGTTTTGGTAACTCTAGCCGAATCGATTACGGTACTGGTCATGAAACAAATTTTGCGGCCTGGCTGTATTGCCTTGCGAGATTGGGGCTAATCAAAGAGGAAGATTACCATGCGGTAGTGGCCAGAGTTTTTGTGAGGTATCTGGAATTGATGAGAAAATTGCAGTTGGTTTATAATTTGGAGCCTGCTGGATCCCATGGAGTTTGGGGTCTTGATGATTACCATTTTCTGCCTTTTATATTCGGGTCGTCTCAGTTGATCGACCATAAGTATATGAAGCCCAAGTCGGTTCATAACCAAGATATATTGGAAAATTTTTCGAATGATTATCTCTACCTTGCCTGCATTGCTTTCATAAAGAAGGTGAAGAAGGGTTTATTTGCGGAGCACTCTCCAATGTTGGACGATATCAGCGGGGTGCCTAATTGGAACAAAGTAAATAGTGGGTTACTGAAGATGTACAAGGCAGAAGTCTTGGAAAAGGTCCCTATAATGCAGCATTTTCTTTTCGGCTGGCTTATTAAGTGGTAAGTCCTTATATTTTTGGTGCAAAATTCTGTGTAGTTGTTATGGGCCCCATTTTGTTGGAGTTCTATCATCACTGCCTATTATTGTGTTACCGATATATATTACTTTCGAATTTGAATGTAGTTGAGATCTTTTAAAAGTACAGTTTTGGTTGGAGTTAGTATCTTCTGGACTCTCGGTGTTTGAATTTGGCTTAAATCACCATTCACCAATAAGGATTCAAACATGATCATTATTGAAAAATAGTTGGTGTAGAGTCAGTTTTTCTAATCTTAAAATGAAAAGCAAACCCGGACACTGGTTCCATTGGATATAATCATATCTTGGTGAAGTACTTTAGCTTGCCCTTCACTTGTAGATGATCGTTGTTTGCCAATCGGACCACTTAAAAGGAAGGTAAATAAAAATGAACTTGGCACCTCCTGAAAAAAAAAAGAGGAAGAAAGGAGGGACACTGTTAGTAAATGGTGATACGAATATAAACAGCATTGTAAGAATTTTGTGCCTCGTTTTTTCATGTTACTCGTTCCCTCCCACTTTACGCCGTGTTACCAAACACTCACTGGAATGGAGATGCAGAAAGGACGGACCCTGTTAGTAAATGGTGATCGGAATATTAACAGCATTGTATAATAATATCGTGCCTCGTTTTTTCGTGATACTAATTCCCTCCCTCTTTACGTTGTGTTACCAAACACTCACTGGAAGGGAGGTGCAGAAAGGTAAATGAGATTTGAGCAGACCGGACTAGGATGGCTTTTACATGACACCTATGGATTTTATACGTGAAAACCTTATTGTTATCAAGCTAATATCCTCATGCCCTGGGCTTTGTGTTGTATCCTTCGTGTTTTTAATGTGGAAGATCTTTATCAACCTAGCGAAGAACTGATCCAATACACTGGGACTGTGCCTTTTTCTTCGGAAGTAACCCAGCTTTAGTTTTCTAACAGAAATAATGACCTCTTGAGCCTGATTATGTCTTGGAATGAATTGATGAGCAACATCTGTGACCTTTCAGACTCGTATCTGATAATGTTGTGTTTATCAAGCCTTCCTGGAGTTTATTGGTAGCATTTGGAATGGATTCAAATGGTAATTAATGATGCTGCTGGAATTTTTATATTTGTGCCCTGATGCTGCTTGTGCCTGAGCATTAAATTGATGTTTATAAACTTTTTCCTGCTGTCGTAAACTTGTTTTCCTTGTCACAGAAGGTACAATTTTTGCGGAATCTGCTAGATTACTTGACACAGCTTTTATTTCCCCCTCCCCTGGATTTGGTGTCTAACTGTATATCAAGACTTGAGTCAAATCTTGTGTGCACAGCTCAATATTTCTCACCCTTTTCTTGGGATCATTAGGTCGAGCTGTGCATGATCTTTGAATTTTCAACCTTCATGTTTACTTGTATACGTTTTTATATGACTGGCTGAGATTATCTGTGGTTGTTTCTTGTTTTTGATATTCATTATTAATTTTTCTTGCCAGGGAGTAGTTCATGGATGCACCTTACTGGGTTGTAGCTGTGGGATGAAGGTGAAATTCAGGTTTAATGAATTTATGAATTAGGAAGGATTCAGAAGGGGGGTGATTATATTCATAGAAGCCTGCTTTCGAGATTTTTCATTTGTACTTTCTTTCAGATTCTCTAGATGCTATATGCCCCGTATGAAGAGTGCCGGTTTACTGGCAGCTAGCTACTCTAGATAACTTGTACTGGTGGGAGTAAATTTGATGCATGAGAAAAGAGTGTTTGTGACTTGGTAATGCCTCATGTCGATGTGAACAGTCAAATGCTGACAACAGGTTATTTGGTCGACTACTATTGTTGTAGACCGTCTATCTTGCTAATGGAGTTTAGGCTTCTTTTTTACAGAAATAATGCACAACTAAGGATTAATAATGTGTTATATTGTTTTGGCTAAAAAATGATGTACTATAGTATTATTACAAATCAATACAGAATATTGTAACAACAACAAATAATTAATTTATCGCAAAAGCAATTTTGTTGATATTATTTGTGCGTTTAATCATTTCCGAAGTATATTTGCATTAAGGTTTTGCAGCCGTTGTAGATGAATGAATACCAAACCCATGCAAAGCTGCATGGTTCGTGTTCTGCAATTAGTTATGGGGCGTTGTTTCGCTTTTACATGCACTCTTCTATTATAGCCAGTTCCATCGGTGCTTCTCTTGAACGTTCGCGACATTCATATCAGTTGCTTTCAGTGTTTTTTTTGGGTTCGACTGGTTTGGTCGAATTTTGTGGCTTTCAAAGTACTAGTGCTTAAGGACTGTTTCAGTTTTCCACCTTACATGATGGTCCTTTTAAGTGGAACATGCCTTTTGCTTATGAATATAGGCTGCCCGGCTACGTTTTCCTTTTTGAATATAGTGTGTAAATGACAGCTTGAGTGCAAAGGAAATAAAATGTAATGCAATCTGTTTATCAGATTATGCGTTAAACGTTACCTGGTTTTGAACCTGAAACATTAGTTAGTTAACTCATCTTGATTGATGTCAGAAGTTCAGCATTATTAATTTCGGTCAACAGGTTGAAAAGTTAAGAATGCAAATTACTCCGTTTAGTATGTAGGCATTTTGAGAAGAATGATTTAGTTCACAAAATAGAGCACTTTTAAAATAATTAATGTTCATTTTTTAATTTTGTCATTGTAATTAATGCTTAGTTATAATTTAAGGTATGTTAAATGAGTTAAATACTGCATCATATTTCTGATGAATTAGTTAAAGTGTATTATCTTGTGCGCCGGATAGAGTGTAAAACATGCATGACTTTGTTGCTCAGTGATATCATTGGGTGAAGGAAGAATAAAAACAGAATGAGTGGGTGACAATGGAATATGGAGTTTCAGGATGAGGTGTTAGCAGGTGCGTTGCAATAAAGATTATAAAAATAATTTTTAAAAAAGTAAAATTAGATAATCTGATTTGTGTTTGAAATAAAAATTGTAGAAGTTATTTATAAGTTAGTCATACAAAAGTAAAATTTGTTTAGTTGAAATTTTTAAAATAACTTTTAATGAAAAATAACTGAAAATAATATGAAAAATACAAAAGATAAATGACAAATAACTTTTCAAAAAGTAAAAAAAAAAGCTAAAAGAACATATAATAATTAACATGGTTAAATAAATAATTAAATAATTTTTTAAGATTTTCTAAAAAAGTCAACTCAGTCTTATAATTAGTACCGTAGGAAGTATATATTACATATAAATATATTGTTATATTTATATTGCCTTGGTCCAAATTACAACACCTAGTTAAATTATTCTTAGAGAGGTGAATGAGGCAAAATATATTACTTAATTATATTATATGTTGTGTTTTATCATATTATATATTAGCTCATAAGTCAAACAAAATAATTTAAAAAATGATAAATTTTTAACAATTTAAAATAAGGTAATTAGATTTCTTTAAAAAGTCAACTTGCTCCTATAATTAAGATCGGAAAAAATGTATTATGACATTCATTTTAAAAAAAGTGAACAAGGAATCGTCCGAAAAGCACCAAATTGGTGCTTATGCCAAATCGTACTATTTAAACAAATCACACGATTTGGCCCATCAATTCTCCAAACATGCAAAAAAAATTCTTAAAACATATGATTGTAACAGTGCCCAATCAAATTTCCAAACATGCCCATTGCTGATGGTGTGTCAACTAGTAGGCACGCATATATGGCGTCTGTGGCCTATTTCCATTAGAGAGAGCCAGAAGGAGGGGTTGTATTTGATTTCATCGGCTTGTCACAAACTTGCCCCTTACAAGTGCCTATGCGACATTTAGCCTCTCATCACCTCTTACGAACTAGTTAAGTTAGCCTCTCATACTCAAACACTTAAGAGTGTATGCAATAGAACTCGAGAATGTGTAAGGAAAGAACTTTTTATTGAAATAAAGAGAACTTTTATAAGAGAACTTACAAGGGAGCTATGCTTGAGAGAACTTGACTCTTGTATGTCTTCGAGAATAAATGGCTTCCCCTATTTATACTACTCAACCTCCCCCTGAGGTTCTTAGATTTTCGCCACGTGCCCTTGGATGGACGATTGAAATTGATCCTCCAGAGAGTTCTATCAAAATATCTAGATATTTATGGAGATTCTCATATATCCTAGAGTTCTCTAGAATTCTCCACACAATTTTATATACATAAAGGAATTTAAGGAATGTATAAGAAACCTCTAGAAAATTCTAGAGTGCGACATTTCCCCCCACCTAATCTGGCGGCATCCTCATTGACTCGAAATCTTAAAGAATGCCCTAGAACTGCCACAAGTCTTCTTTGGTTTCCCGTGTGGTCTCAGACTCGGGAAGTGTAATACCTTAAATTTTCATAGCCAAATTGACACAATATTATCTTTAATATGACCAGCAAGGATGTTAAACATCCTAGTCATCAAAATACAGACTTAGTTCAAATATTTCCCACACAAGGTTTCTAATGAAATCCTCAAAATAGTTTGATAAAAATAAATAAAATACAGAAGTCTTAGGGTCGTGGCAAATAAAATAACATAACATATGACTAGGAGTATAAAAGAGTCATCACGGCTAACTCCATAGACGCCTTCCCTTGGTTCCTATTCGGTCAATCACCTGAAATGTGTTAATATTTTGGGATGAGATGCCACGGTCTCAGTAACTACTGAAAGTTTCTACCACACACAAGTAAATCACATATGACAAAATAAGGAGCTGATTATACATATATCTGCATATATCATGAACTTCATATAACACAATTTCAAATCAAATCATCATTTTTTTAAATCTCTATTTTCATTACAACCAACAATTATAATTATGCAATATGCAACCTCCCTTATATCACCGTCCACCCTTATTCTGTGAACTGGAGCCATATGCTAACACAAAGTTAAACAGGAAACTCATCCATTTAACTAGATTGTCCCAAGCTCACCAGTTCTTACGATATACCCGACCAAAGGTATAGAGCTCAAGTCTGGACTATGGCTCCCCTCCTTAAAAGAATAAAACCAAAGGAGGTGTCCCATGTCCCCAGCTCCAACACAATTCCCTACCAAAGGAAAGTATGGAAGAAGGGGCCCTGAAAAGTGCCATCCACTTTGCACCAAGTGATGACATACCATGTGGCAAAAGATCTCAATATATAAATTCCTCCTCACACCAACCCATCACAAATGCAATCTCCATGACAGATATACTCAACCACCAGTGTATATATATATAATAATATCCAGATACGGTACAATAATTCATTCTTCCATTTATATCAAGCATCAGTACACATAAAAGCATATTTGCAAGGAACATTAATCTAAACATGCCTTAACCATAATTAACTTATTTACAAAAGGAATAAAAATGAGTTTGCAATTAAATTCACGTATAATATCACTTACTTGGGGATTTATGATACATACACATATACATATAACTCAGTCCATTTTTCCAAAATCATTCACAATTTAATCATACACAATTCACAAGTATATGGAAGAATATTCAGAGTTACCTGTTAT